>QVAJ01000022.1:1007511-1071967 GCA_003546035.1 Mixornis gularis
TTTTTTTGGAAAGAGGCAGTGTCCTTATTAAACAAAAATAAAGAAAAAATGCTACACATATTACTTAGCAATTTTTAAGTTATTTTAAAAGAAACTAGGTGTGATCACAARTGTTCAAGATATATCCCATGGCACAGTAAGGACATAGTGTGTTAATAACTGTGCGCTAAGTAATGGAGGCAGAACTGAATTCTTAGTGTATCTAATTCCTATATTTTCTGTCACAATTGAGAGCTCTTTTCATGCAACCTGTGTGGGTTTTTTAAGCACATCTGAGATACTTAGATGTCCCAGCATTCYTGTGACTATCATAAGTCAGTTAAGCAGCTCCTTAAATTTTATCTTTGGGTTTCTATTTGCTCTTTGGGCTTCCTCCCAGCTAACAGCTGTTTGGGGAGCATTTCACTTAAATACCCAGGAGAGAAACCAAAATTTTCTCWAAGGATTCCTCCTTTATCTTTTTCCTTAGGCCTTCTGGTAACATRGATTAAAAGCAGTAATCTAATTTATGGGTTTTCTACAGGCTTACAGGGAGAAAGACTATAATAGGATATTAATGTTGTCCTCATATGCAAATACAGTGAAATGAGAAGATTGATTTTCTTTCTTTAGTCCTTTTTTGTTTTTTATTTCCAATGCATTTTGTAGAAGGAAAGCTATTTGATACTATATTTTTGTGTGATTCAGAGCTATGACTCACCTGRAACAGAACTCTAAAAAGATTCTTACTCATAAGACTGTTGTTGTTTACACCTAGTGAAATCTCTAGATCTGAGGTACACGTAAGAAACAAAAGCTTTAGGGTGGACCCAAGGGATTTTTAAAATTTTATGTGTATCTTTATCTTTTTTCAGAATTAAAAAAAATAGTACTTATTTTAGTACTTATGCTACCATTTTCCATAACAGCTATTGCTGTGGCAAGATGCTAAAATGGTTAATGATGAAGAAACAGAAAGCACAAAATATATAAAGACATAAAACCCCCTAAAATGCTGCAATTAGAAAGAGACCAGGCAATAAAATCCCTTTTTGTTGCATCTTTCTGTAAATGTATGTGCATYTTACTTTTTCTTTCTTGGGAAAAGCTAGTCACTAATCTTAATTACATTCCTTAAAAAGACTGTTATGGAAAAGCAGAGTGTATTAAATGAAGCAGACTATAAAATTCTTTCATGGGAACAAAGAAGAATTATCCACAGTTCATCAAAATGTTCTCCTTTGTRCCATATTATGTTGTAATGATTAAAATTAATTTCAGTGTGTGCTTGATAGAACCTTGGAGGTCATGTTAAGGGCAATAGTACAAAAGGAATTCTGATGRCCAAATTAGGAGGAAGTATAATATCATAGATCAGAAGACTGCTTCCATATACCTTTTATTCATCTTTTTAAAACTGGGTTAAAAACCAAAATCATCTCCATTTTCTTGTCAGCTTTTTTTGTTTTCTTTCTGCATCAAAAATTTCAGCAATGACTGAGTGAGCATCATGCAGTAAACTTTTACAACTGTCTATATTTTTAATTACATAATACTGGATTGTTAAATAGCTTTCTGTATTACTGTTGTCTGTTCTGTGTGCAACATGTGAACTACTTGTATATATATATATATATATATATATACACACACCTGTTCTCTTCAGCAGGTTTCTAATCAATTCTCATC
The DNA here is from genome assembly GCA_003546035.1 of Mixornis gularis. Classification (NCBI taxonomy): domain Eukaryota; kingdom Metazoa; phylum Chordata; class Aves; order Passeriformes; family Timaliidae; genus Mixornis; species Mixornis gularis. The sequence continues at coordinate 1,009,180 of QVAJ01000022.1, forward strand.
CATCTTAACTATGTAGACCATGGGCCAGCAAAACTGGACTTCACTCCTTAAGACTGAATTAATGAGAAAATTGTCAAAATTCTTTCACAGTTGGAGTGTAAGGGAGGCTGAGATTTCTATTTCACTGCAGTTATACATCACAGGAGAGAGAAGCAGCTGTYTGTGGTTGAAATCCATTTAGAAGACCTTATTTGCTATATCCTGGCCCCACTGGCTTTGGAACAAACAAATGGGGGTAGGATGGGGGAGGACAGAGAGATGTCAGTGCAGGTAACAGGACATGAGGAAGAAACAGGGATAACAGAGGCTCTGAAAGGAAGTTTCTGTCATTTTTTCTWCCAACAGCTCACTCCATCCAGTTCCCCTGTCCTCAATTGCCCTAGGACATGTGGAAGCAGATATAAATTCTGGGAACTGCCCAGGAAATGCTACATCAGTGAAAATGCTGCCTCTTTTCTGCCTGTGCCTTGAAGRCAACTCTGGCTGATAGGCAACACTGGGCTTTGAGCATCATGGTCTGTACAGATGTTACTGTAAAATCTAAAAMCACTATTGGAGGCAGAGTACTAACRARTATTTTAATAAAAGACTGTTTCCTGGTGTGACTATAAAACTTTGCCGTCCCATTTTTTTTCTCCCATTAGGATAATCAACCTTATAAAATCTGTGCACTCTGACTTCACACAGACTCCAGAATTTTTCCCAGAGTTTTTCCCTCTAAACTAAYATAGAAGCTGTTTATTTAGTGTTCTGGAAGGCAGTATACACCTTTCAACATGTTGCAGTACCAATWTTATCACCAACATATATCTCATAAAAAGCCCTTCCTATTTCTTTGGCAACGATAGTATATATTAATGACAATTTTGGAAGTCCAATGTTACAAATATCTAGAAACTTCTATTAATAGAGAAGTTCAATTAAGGTGATTTATTTTCAATCCCCTCACCAACACTTTATGCCTTCGACTGGAAATCTCCAGAGAATTAACATTTTTTTCAGTGAGTTATCCTCATCATATCATAGGAGGTTACCAAAGTTGACAAACATGAATGGAGGGTATCTGCGTGCTCCTAAGATATGCAATCAGAATTCAGGAGACAAACCTTGTGTAAAATTAATTACAGCTCCAAAAATCATCCGCAAACTATACAGACAAACCTTTAATTTGATATGACTGAGGGTAGCCTGAGGTTTAGTCTGAAATAACATATACTGATTTTGTTACATTTTCAGAATTCTTTGGAGTTGAAAAAAATTTTTTTTTGGTTTTGGCTTATTCAGAACAGTCATGAACAGTTGGTGACATTGAAATTTACCAGAGAGCTGACAGCTCTCTAAAGACATTTTTCCTAGAGTGTAAACTTCTTGATTCCCGTGTGTCAAAAAATCAGACCTTTTTTTTCTCCTGTGAGACATTTCCTGTGATATGTTTCTTTGAAAACTGGAGATCTTGGGCTAGTTTCACTTATTATTCATAATTAATTTTTCCTAATAACGTGACCATATATTTACTAAAGCACTGTCAAAGCCATATATAGAAAAAATCTAAATCTTGCTTATGCAAAATAACCCAGTTCCTTTCTCAGGCGGCAAGTAGACTGTTCTGAAAGTTTAGCAGAATTGTTGTGTATCTCATACAGAAATTAATGCTTGAAAATAGAAATCTATTTTTCTGTAGAATAACTGAAACTCACTCCATTACTTCCCTATAAAATTCAAAAAATATCATAAGCAGCTTCACAGCAAGAATTAAATCCMACAGTATTAATAGGACGCATAGCATTTTATTTCTAAAATTTAAATTCAATTTTGTTTTGATTTGTTATTAACTTGAGTCTGTAAATTATATCTCAGAAGTAAATACTGACATGCATAATAAAAAGCAACAGTCTCTCATGCCTAAGTTTAATATTAAAATTATCTYTTAAAATTAATCTTTTATTGCATTAACTCTGTGCATCTTCTAAATATTAAAGTATGGAGAGCTGCACAAATCCAAGCAGGTTGTGTTATAATTTAACAGGCACAAAGGGAAAAAATTATAAAAAGAACTTAAATGTTTTATGTTTGTGTTATAAATATTTCTTTAGCTACCTCTGAGTCCCTACTTACATTCCCWTTTTTATTATGCCACTCTTCAAGGTTCCCAGAACATTTACTCCACTTATTTGATCAATATTTTACTCCCACRTACTAATAGCTAGAAGGTTTTTACTCAATCACAACCCTTTTTCAATATTTTATCTTCAGATAATTCCAGGTATTCAAGCATACTGTCACTATAATCAACTAAGCACAGAAGTTATTAATTGATATGGGATTTACCTTCCTGATAGCAACCACTGGAAGCTACTGTTAATGTCCTCTCACAGATACATCTGGAAGCTGGCTTTCCAAAATAAATTACAATTTGGAGAGCAGAGAAGGCATGGCCATAAAAACATCAGCCTGTGGTGAATTCCAGATGGATGCAGAAATACCTTTAAGTTCTCAGCTCTTATTGCTGCTGTGACAAAGAGGTTGCCAATCCAGTCAGCACGGTCAGAAGAATAAGACACAGAAACAGTTTTTATGACTCAAAAGGGAAAATGAGATTACCCCATGTAAAATAATTTATTGATGGTTGATAAAGATGGCCAAACAAATGAGATGGTTTTGCACGCAAGGTACAGAAGAATTCATAATCCCATGTATTCCCCTTTCTGCTTTTTACAGTAAATTAAAATAATCCTGCAGCTSTGGAAAGAAGAGCCATAGGGACATTAGCAGGTGGAATAAGAGGAACTCAACTCTARGACTCTGTGGTTAGTGATATTACTCCAGAATTGCAAATTTTTACTTTGAATTTCTGGTCTTAAAACAATGAAACTGAATGGCAGAAGGACCAAACACTGACATTTCTCAACTTTMTGCTCTCTTTCAAACTTAACTGTAGTCACTAAAAAATTCAGTCTCCCACAAGATACAGTGCAGCAGTCAGTCCACTTATCCCCATGCTCTGCAGAATGCAATATTTTAAACACACAGAGGTGGTCTTTGTGTGTCTTTTAAAAAGGAGAGGGCCTGCTAATGACCACAAAAAAGACTGAATTGACTTTCAGAAGTGAGAAGGTTTCTTCCAAAAGAAAGCTTCAGAAACTAATTTCTTTCACTCAGTGCTTCAGGCATGAGATGCTGTAAGATAAAAATATTTATCACTTTTCTTTTTGGAAAACTATCTAAACATGAGCCTTGATTCTCAAGATGCTACAATAGAATGGCATAAAATGTATTTCATCAGCAAATATAAAGATCTTATTCAAAACAAGCTAAGTTGGTGAGAGACATTTCATTCAATTAATCTGGTTTACTGACTGCTCTTAACAACAATTGACAATAAAAATAGTATAAGATGTTTATTAAAAATCCCCACAAAGCTTTTACAACTTTGCAAAATATCTCTGTTCTGTCCATCATGACTGCCAAGCTCACAATATTTTCCAAGATTTCTCTCAGCCCTATGATAAGCAGTTAACAATGAAAAAAGCTCYCTCATTTTTTAGCTGCTCTGTCAAATTGTATTTAATTTCTATTGACTAAAAGGTCTTCAGCCACCAGTAGAAAATTTGCTTGTAAAATTATCATAGCACTGTTAAGCTCAAAGGTATTTCTGAAGTATAGATCTGAGCTTGTGGAGTGCCTCTTGTTTGTTTTGAAAACTGAATGGGAAGCCATGTCATCAGTGAGTCCACTTGGCCACAGGCAATGACACTCACATGTAAAAGTCACTGCCTGTTTCTATTGATGGATCARGAAAAATAAATATGCTGTCCCGCAGAAAAACATATCTAGTGGGAATGGACTTTGTGAAGATAAAGCAGGAATACGATTCTTAAAAATAAGATCCTCTTAGGATCAATTACCATGCTTGTTGAATAAGCARTATTCACCATAAAAATGCAGAAATATTCCTTAGTTTTCCCATAATGAACTCAATTTGTGATGCCCAATACAGAGCTAYGAGGTCACCTCCATGCTATTAGAAATACCTTCTGGCCGCTACRTGTGGAACCAGAATTACATAACTTTTAAGTGAGTTACCTTAAAAAATCGGTATAAACTATCATGAGTCTAATAGCTTCCCTAAATATAATATTTCGAAAAAAAAGAAAAAAACACCACTATCTTGTGAAAGTGACAACATAACAAACAAAATACATAAACTCTAATATGATTCAGATGACTTACAATTGCAGCTCAACTATAGTCTTTTTAAAATACTTCTGAGGATAAATAAGTCACAGGATGCCCGAAGTTATGTCAAAACCCTCATAACAACTGCATCTAGTCTCATCATTAAAAGTCTATTAAAAGTGGTTTCAAAAGAGGCAGAAGGATCATAATCAGAGCCCCAGGTTGTTTCACAACATTCAYACAAAAACTGGCAAGCCTGTCACAGTGATCAGCCCCAAAAGCTATTAGCATGTTGTTTCCATCTGGATTCATGAGATTACTGTTACCTGAAACAGTCAGACCRGGCAACTTATAATATTTGTGTGACAGAGACCATAGCTCTAGGTCTCAGTCTGTCTCGTGCATAGTCTCTGAACATCCTTATACAAATGATGGCCAAAATCCCAGSCATCAGTATCAGACTTCCATTCAAAATAATATATTAGAAATAAAATACATTTAAAATGTTCTCAAGTAAACTGAAGACAAATAATATTCATACATAGACCAAACTGAAATTTTTGATCTTGCATAAATAGTTTTTTTGCCCAGTAAAAACAYTGTCATAAGCATTTTCTAAATGAGAAAAGAATTTCAAGGCACTGTTGCTGCCAGTTTGATATATCTGCAGTCACCTAACAAGGATGCATAACAGTACTAAAGAGTCATGCAAATTCCACTGTAATGTAGCATACATAGCAAGACTTGTAGAACAAGACTCGACAAGTGTCAAAGACTATTATTATTAGACAGGGATTCACAACTGARTCTTGTTAACATATGCAAAATCTTACAACCTTAGGCAAAAGTTATCAACATATAACTTTTAAAATATACAAACTATTGAATTACATGACTTACTGTGGCATAAATTCAAAAAATGTTGTACAAGGTTATTCCTTATGAGAATGTATACTAGATTTTTAATGAKTTTTTTCCTAGATAAACTGTCTACTAGCATTTTGAAAAGGAGATTCATCTATCAGAAGACTAACAGATTTTTCCCTTAAATAAGAAAGTTTTAGTGAATACTGCTGCAAGGTTTTAAGCAAATAAAATACACAGTTTTATGAGATGACACCTTATAGTCACTAAATGGTAAAGCAAAGGTCATTCTTAAGACTGAAAAACATATAGTTTAACCCCTTACTATTTTCCATGCATGAAGTTTAAAGAAAACACCCTTGTCTCTGGAATTGTTTTATTCATTTTAAAATGATTATTACTCAAAGCTATAAGCATTCAAAACATAGCTATATAATACACAATATTTATTAGCAACACAAAAATGGAGGATCCATAAACAATACTGAAATTTGTATTCAAACAGAAAAAGGGTTGTGTCCATTAAAGTGGGGTAAATTATCCTGTTCCCCTATAGTTCTGGATGACTTGTAGTTACTGAGATACTCAATATTYCAATTACATTTCCAGTCTAAAAATGGCAGCAATACAAAATCTGGAAGGGCAAACAAAAAGACTAAAAAGTTACTTCATTTTAAACTACATTTCTCAATTACCCATATAAATCAAATATGTTAATTTTTTTCATGAGCACTGAATTAATTTTGAATGTGATATCTGCTTCCAGTGAATGCTRTACACACGTTTTCCCTTGAGATCTACCACCCAAATACTGCATATCAACAAGTGAGAACATTTTGTGGAGTTAGTAAGAAAAGTAATAAATCTCTATGCCATTTAGCATGTGAGATGAAACAAAATAATGGCTTGTGGTGTGCTGAAAAAAAAATCTATAAACTATCTATAATTCAGCAATAGAACAGCAGGAATAGCTAAAGCAGGATTTTCAAAAAAAAACAATTCAATATTTTCCCATTTAAGACAGAGGAGGCATATGAAAAATAGAAAGAAAAGGAAGAAGTTAATCTTCAGAAAAAATGTATGTGTGACAGATGGGAACCTTTTAAATGTGAGAAAACTTGTGAGGCAGAAAGTAAATTCATCTCCCATGTTGAAGGAATGAGGAATGTTGCAAAAGGAAAAAAGTTATTTGAAGCTCTTACACTTTTAAAGCTTCTGTAGTAAAAGAAAGTTTGAGAAAATCTGATGGCTATATTTCAAGTTGTTAAGCATATGTTGGGTGAACTTTTCAACCTTAAAATAATGTTCTAAAACTCAGAAAACTACTCGATTTGTAACTCCCACAAACACAGCCCACCAAAACAYCCACATCTTATTTTTCCATCAGACAGAGTGGTTACAGCTTCTGTTTTGATCGAAAAAACAGGGATTCATACTATTTCTTAATGATAGAACATTGGGTAATGGTGTTTTGGTAGCCAAGATGGCTTGTTGCGGGGGTTTTTAAATGCTTTAGGAGAGTCTTTTTGTTCTCCAATATCTTATTGCCTGTAGAAGTTCGCAGCAATGCTTGGAGAAAAATAGAAAAGCAGAGTAATCAGAGTATCAAGTATAATACAATTTTAATTACAGAAGAATTGTGGTTAAAAAATAGAATTAATTCAAATGTTTTTTTAAATTAGATTTCACTATGTTTTGGCTTTAATTTTATGTACTCAAAATATATCCATTGATGTGGTGGGTTTTTTATTATGCTCTATTACAGAATCACAGAATGGTTGGGGCTGGAATGGACCTTAAAGATCATCTAGTCCCAACCCTCTACTTCTACACCTTCCACTAGACCAGATTGCTCAAAGCCCCATCTAGCCTGGTGTCTATGCCAATGATCAAGACAGAGAACACAGAAAGTGATGTGATGGTTGATCTCAGTCACRGCTGGAGCACCGAAAGCAAAAGAGCCCAAACTATGGACATGAATGTTGTTGCACGGAATTCCAATGGTGATGACTGCAATTATTCCTCAGATACATAACCAAAGTACAGAGAGCTCTAATGAAACAGGCAACGTTTATTCATATGGTATAAATTGAGAAAAGACATAAGAYGATGGTAAGTTAGTGTATATCCTTAACAGGGAGCTGTGATACTCCAGACTAGCTGTGCTACACTTTCAGTATGCAAACAAGCTCACTCAGGGTTTCCYACTTGTCAAAAATATTCCCTCTGTTATAGAGGTTGCTGATCTTCCATGGCTGAGAAATSTGGAGGTTCTGTATTCCCAGAAACAGCAAAAGTACTGATGTATGAAAGCTTTTCAAGAAATATTCTGCAACTGACCATAAAGTTACTGCTTTTACTTAAGTGAAGTTGTGCTCAACAAAACAAATACAGAGCAAAGGGAAGTGGTATGCTGCTTTGTTGGCACCGTATTTACATTAACACCAGTGTAATGCATGAATATTTTATTGTTGAAAACTGTATTTGCAYTGTCCAAGCTTATTGCACCAGTATTGTTGCAATGAAAAACATCAGCTTAAAGAAAATAGGGTAAAGAAAAGGGTGAAGAACAGAAAAGAAAAGGTTATTGTCAATGTTTAGCAGAGCAGGGTGTGTAATGATCAGTGAAGAAGCACTCCAAAACAATGGAAAACATTGTTGATGGATAGTTTTGAAAGACTGTAGAAGAAAATCATAAATTAAAAATTAATGGACATGGATGGTACGGATTTTGTATCCTAGCAGGGATACTTGTAATTCCCAGCAGATCATAGAGTTTTCTAATGGCCCATCATTGTCTTAATGAAATTTAAGACACTGGTATCCTGAATAACACTCTGCCTAAAAAATACTAGAATAGGGAAAATGAAGTTCTTACAGAGCCCATGACAGGTCCTGAAAGGGAAGGGGATAAAAAGAAGCAGAATAAATGAAGAGTTTTTTCCAGGACTGGGAGAATGAGTGATCTTAGGAAAGGGACAGGGAAAACATTCACTATTTATCATAATAAGAAAATTTTATCATAACCTAGAAAATTTTGCAATAAAGTGATCCAGAGTCCCAATTTGAAAATGTAAAGAGGGGAAAAAGCAATTGAGTAAAATTTGGACTGAGGATTCTAGAAAATGCTGCATAGACTCAAAAATAGAGGGAGAAAAATGTCTAATAGCAGTCTTGCATAGCAGACTGAAAAAAGAGTGAAGGGGAAGAGGGGTTAAAGCTGTAGCCATCAAAGCAAACATGAGAATTCAAAGGATCCAATCAATAAAGTATGGGAAGCAAGCACATAAGGAGTCATTGGGAAAGTAATAGACCAGCAGGCAAGATGTGTACTGTGCATGCCTAGCAGGAGCAACAGACTGCTCTCTTACCATTGTCCCTGGTTAACGACTTGGCTGTACAGCTGTCCTCAGCTCTCGGTGAGAGACCCTACTGATCACAGATTTTATATCTGGAAATGCTAGACCATGTTCGACAGCTGGGGAAAATCTACTGCTCTGGAAATCATGGGTCAGGGATTTGGAAGTGAAAATTAAGGACATGATCCAGTTCCAATGGATTTTCAGAAACATATTTCAAAGTGCAATTCCCCAAAATTAACAGTGTGAAAAGCAAATGATCTTATTTTCTTCATTATGTCTCCCCTTCTTCACTATGTACAATGAAATAACAGTTTATTTTTCAAGTCAAAAGATACTCTGAAATTTAACAGTGCAGAATGAAGTTGATTCAGAGCTCATGAAGAAAATTCTGTAGATTTATTTCAGCTTTTTACTTTCATAGTTACCATTATGCTGAAACTTAAATAAAATACTGCTGTGTCCCTTTTAGTGCTACATTTACTTGTCTTGCCTCCACGCAGTGCATCATAGCACTAAAAATGTGTCTCCTTGAAGTTCTAAGAATATTTTTATTATTTCATTGTGAACTGTACAGTGATCTTAGGATCTGAGCTTTCCTGATATCAAGTACTGTTCAGACTCCATTTCTCAACCCACATATTAGTCTTCCTCCTAGAATTTCTCCCTTGAAAACCTCAGATTGAGTTATAGAAGAGTAGCAGCCATAAGTAAAAACAAAAAAGAAAAAAAATAGAAAAAAATTCTCAACAATAAACACAGTTAGGAAAAAAGAAAAAAACCCAGAAATTTTCTCCCATGTACCTTTTTTGGAGCTGCCAGAAAGGAGGGCTAGATAGTCCCCATACAGCAAATGAGTTTCTTCAAATATAATAAAAGTTTTTGCAGTTAGTTATCCATGAATTCTAAAATGGAATACTTTTCCACATTAAAATACTGATTTGCTAAAACTTGAACACAAAGGATATTTATTGATCCTTGGTATAAAAATGAAATAATCAAACACTCATTAGATAAGATGCAGGCACTTGTTATTGTGCGTTGCTAAAGGGGATYGTTAAAGGATGTTATTGTAAAATAACATCCTTTTCCTCCCAATTTAATTTAATTTTATTTGTTATTTTTATTATTCATTATTTGTTTTATTTCATTTCAATTTTTCCAACATTTTTATATTTATTCTGGACTTGCATAAATGAAAAACTTGAAGGTGAATTCTTCTTACATTCTGAAATAACTTTAGCATTTTAATTTGTCTTTATAAACAGAAAATGCCTTTTCCATCAGGCAAAGTGCATTAGATCAGCTAGTGGGCTCTGTTTTATATCTGTAGAAAATATTACATATTCTCAGCCAATACTGAGGACAGTATTGGACAGGATATTTACAAAAATTCTCACTTTGTTATGCGGTATGAATAAGCTTAAATAAACAAAAAATCTAGTAATATATATTAGCTTTCTAGAATGTGTCCACATATTGATAATTGATTATTTGTGGACTAGTCAGTATTATTACAAATAAAGATAAGAAAATTGAGACAAGAGAAAATGTGGTCTGCATGATAATTTTAAAACTTCTCAGGGTGTTTGAGACATATGCAATTTACTTTCAGACTACTTTTGACCATCATTAAATTGGAGTGATACTTACGATAAACAGGAAACTCTGAATGAACAATATTTTGACAAAGGCAAGATTTCTAAGAGCTACTTAGTTTCCTTAATTTCTACATTTTAATTTGGGCTGAGTATAGCCAGGAAATTGTGTACGAGCTCACAAGATACATCCACATTCACCCTGGGAAATATAAAATGCTATAAATTTCTCTTGCTTTCCTTAGAAATTGAGACCAGACATCTACTCACTGGATCCAGCTGTCTACGTGCAGTGCTTCTCATTCTAGAAAGGTAATGCYTGCTTTTAACAATTTTTTTCAACAACTTAAGGGCTGATATTTAGTAAYAAGATTCTTGATTTTTTTAAGGGGCAAAACTTCGAAAAATCAGACAAAACAACATATTTTTCCATCTTTTTCCWTAGCACAACCCTATTAGAAACTGTYAGAAACTAAAATGCTGAAGGTCAGGGACTCAATTGGCCACTTGGAAGAGCGGCAGGTGCTTTGCTGATGCCTGGTTGCATCCCCAACAGAAGTGAAGGAGGAAGAGAGTTTTCGGATGTAAGGTGGCAAAAAATCTGACCTGCAGAAGAATATCCCAGGTCCAGAGGGGTTGAGCGTCCACTACAGAATGACCATACCAACATTTGTTTAGCAGCAAGATGCAGCTTTGAGTCAGATAAGGGAAAAGGCTGATAAGAAGCAAATCCCTTACAAAACTGGCTAACATGAAAAAATCCCCAAAATTCTCCCACATTCTGGGGAAGGTATTGGGATATTCACATTCACAAATAGGCCTGAAACACTTAATACCCCTTCTGATGGGGCATGACTGGCTAAACTACACTGGCATGTCTTTTGGTCATAAAGCACCAAAAACTCCCAAAGTGTTCCCMGACTAATTTCTGGGGCCTTACATCAGACAGTGTAAAACTCCCCCACCCAGAGGAGGTACCTGAAGGTAATTTACCCATTGAACTTTCCGTGTCATGGGCTTCCCCCTCCAGCAAGGGATAAAGACTGTGACCATCACTTTGGACATATTGTTACATTTCTACAGATAATAACCAACATAACTCCTTTCTGTTGCAACCAAATTTTTTTTAAAAAAAACCTTCTACAGATACATATATTCATAAACACTGGTTATTCAGTGTTGTTTCACTCCAATCTTTCCCAAGTGATCTATTAACAAGAACYTCAGCTACCCTTGCCTTTGGGGCCCCAGCCATCATCTTTTCTTTCTGTTTACAATTCTTCCATGCCCATATTTTTAGTTCTCCAGCATAAACTGGATGTTGTGTGGATGTGTTTGTTACCACATTCCTCAYTTGTATAAACCCTTCACAGTTTCAGGCACACACTCATAAAGGAAATTGAAGCTCTCAAATTATTAATGTGACAATGATTTCAATTTCCAATTCATCAGTAAAATTCATATTTCTGTAATGGAGCTGCTCAGTTAGCTGGTAGGACATGCTAATACAGGCACGAATTTTGTACATTTTAACTGTGGGTTGCATTCTAGCACTTGCCTGATATCCAGAAGCGTGGCTTGGAAAAGTTAAAGAATTTGGTAAACTTAGAAGAAAACCAATAGACATTACTTTTCTTTACAAAGTGTTTTGAGGGTTTTTTAAAGGCAARACCAGTACTGTGGATCTTACAATTAAAAAGAGATTAGGGTGAGAAATATTTAAAGAAATTTAACAGGCTACAGCACTCAGATGGAAAGGAAATAGATGTTCTTCAAAGTGATACCCAAGTGATATGTATCACTGCTAGGTGATACTCATTTTATGTGCAGTTCTACAGTAAAAATTACATTAATAGTAAGAGCTACAAAATATATGAAATTGACTGTGGGTTTGCTGCCTTCCCTATATTAAAGCAATTAAAGCATAATGGTAAAAGTTCCACATTACTTCTACACAAAAGCAAATTGAACAATTATTGCAAGATAGCTTTCAGAGAAACCATTGTAGCAGAAGTTCATTTTACATGAATTATAGAGCTGTAGTGGTAGTCCACACTGACTATAAATTAGGCCTCTTCTTTCTAATTAAATAGGAAAAGAGGAAAGAAATTATACCACACARCCCCCTTGGATATTTTGCTGAGCCCACAGCCGCTGGTGTTAGAGGCAAGGGCAAAACTCAACAAGGTGCATTTTTACATGCATTTTAACCATATTTCACCTCTGAATTTGGAGTTCTGTCTTTCTAGTTTCACAGTGGGCAACATCCCATAACAGAGGAAGGAAAAAAGCAGTGGTGCAGCTCTCTAGAAACACACTGTGATCCAAAATAAACAGCAATATCTAAAAGATTCCACTTCATATCCAAAAGAATTGCTGCAGGAAAGACCCCACTTAGCTAAGTACCAAGATACACCAAACTGAGTGAGTCGCTTCCAGTTTGCAGAGCTACAATTCCTGTTTAGCTCTGAAACACATGCTAATATTTGCTGGCATCTGGTTRAAATGCAGCTTTTAAGAAGCACTGAAGAATCTTAGTTTAGACCAATTGCCTTATTCTGTATCTACAGAGCAACCCTCCTGGTGTGAACCTTCAGGATGAAAGAAGAAARGAGATGAAAAAAGGGCAAAGTGAAGTAGATGGTTTTCTACTGAAACCACAGCCCACAGTTTGTTGGGTTTTTTGTTTTTTGGGGTTTTTTTAACAYTTCACTTTAACCTCATTTAAGAAATCTGTCTTCTGCTAAACCACAGTGGTCTTTTTTTTTCAACCAATTTACTACAACTGGGTAAGACAATAAATATCAAAAAAAGTCCAGTTAACTAGCAATTAAGGAATCTTTGATTAATCTCCACTGCTGCGATACCTGATTAACTAGTTTTGAAGGCTGAAGGAGCTTTGTTAGTTTATTTTATTTTTCTCTAATGGTAGATTTTGTTGTGTGGCATGAAACATATGTAGAATACATCAGGGTTAATTTGCATTTAAATCTCTTGAAGAGATCYTCATAAAATTTTATAATTTTTTTTCTGTGTTAGGAATTGTTTCTAAACATAAAAAARACATTTCTTTATCCGCAGAACAATAATTGTGTTCATTCTCCTTCTACCATGCAATTAAAACAGGTTATTACCAAATCAATACCCATTTCACAAAATGCTTTCTGCCAGTGTCTCTTTTGTCCTCRTCATCTAACAAGTCTAACCTGTGTATTTATTCTGCTGGTGCCTCTGCAGTAAAAAAGCAAAAGTCTAAACCAAACCAAAGCTCAGGCACAATCTCTTAAGCACAGCTGCTGGTTGAAAATGAACAGAGCGTTTGCCAGCCTGCCTCAACAAACACAGTGTGCTAAGAGCTTTGCAGGCTTTAGAGGGATGTTAGGATGAAATACCTACACATAGGACTTTGTAGTTTTAGCAGTAATATGGAAATGTGAGCAAGAATTTGAACTTGTAATCAAACACAGTATGAACTCTACTGCCCATTTTGTTATTTTCACAGACCTTTTTACAGGAAACCGGCTATTTTTCCATCTCATATTTATTTCTCTCCTTTGCTTGAAARCAGTTATCTTATTGCAAAAGGTAAAAAAAATCAGGCAACTCTTTGATAAAAATGACAATAATTGTTCATGGTGAATACTTGTCCCTGTGTCCTCTTCCTTCTTTTATTTCTCCCTACCATCTCCCTTGTGAGGAGTCCTGGAATAAAGACTTTGAAAAGAATACTTGAGAGGCACTGAGACAAGGGTACATGGACCTGTACTGTGGAMGTACAGGTATCTGTAAGAAATTTCTGTAAGAAAAATCTGTAAGAAATGTAAGAAGCATGAGAGGAAGATCTGCAATGGAAGAAAAATCTGTCCAGCTGGGAAAGACACATGAGAGAAACTAAAAATTAGGTAAATGCCAGTGTGAAAGTACAAATGTGAACTTTCTGTTCACAGAGAGAAAAGGGAGAATAAAACTAACTCTAAGGAGTAGGGCTTGGTCAAGGCTATTGACACAGTAACTTATTTTGTAGTAGTATTTATAATGGCTCAAAGTAAAAGGAGATAGAAAGGAAGATATGTAAACAGCCAAACAGAAATATATATAATCTTTTCAGTGGAAACAGAGAAGAGTGGATAATGTCTAAATGCATTCTAGGGGAAAAAAAAAAATCTGGGCATTTTCTTATTTTTCTTTACCTACTGATTCCAGGTATTTCAAACTTCACAATGTGTGAGCACAAAATGATTACAATCCTAGCTAATAAACACTGAAAATTCAGAGTTCAATCACCAGCTAAGGGTAAAATGCATAGAAATTTCTAAAATATGACAACAGACTGATTAACTAAGGGAAATATAGCAAAGCCTATATAATCAAGGTATCATAAATACTTTTACTCAGCACTTGTGTTTTTATGGTCATTTTGGTTCTTCAGGAAGAGTTGCATTGATCAAGTTAGGTAATAGATCCTGCAAGTTTTCAATGTATGCTTAYATAAGCTTTTCTTACTGCCATTTAAAATATTTCATTAGTCTGCATAAGCAAATGTTGCTGTACCAACTATGTGTGAGCATTGATCTTATTTCTTTACTTTAGGGGAAACAATTTATTTACATTTTTAATGAGAAACTATGAGCTTACAGAAGCTCAAACTACTCTTTGATTGTTTACCAGTGCCATAAAAACAGGTCATAGGTCTTTAATATAATGGAAAATACTTCCWTCAGTGTGATAAAATTGGTGCTTGTTTTGCTTAGGTGGAAAATATTGCAGGAAAACAGATAATTTCTCATCCCTAGAGTTTTTGTTATAAGCCATTACCCAAACCTTCTTCCTTTGATGCATTTCTGATATTTATATTCAGCATCTTCATCTGCTTTGAGATGTTTTCCCTGTTTACCCAAAGGAGAAAACACAAAACTTCTGTTGCAAATTTAAAAATCTCTTTGTTGATTGAAAATTATCTTCCCATCTTCAGATATATACCTTGTGCTGTGCATATGCACATATAGATAATTTCAYAGGAATGAAGCTATGAATCATCATCAAGGATATATTTTTTCYACTTTGTGGTATTTAAGTTAATTTAACTTAGAAAATATCAGGACATTTAAACAAAAGATTTTCCTGAGTGAACATATCAGGTGCCATAAAAGAAATCATGGGATTTTTRCTTCTTTTCACATAAAGAAATGTAGAAAGCCATGAACACGGGAAGAATGATCCTTCATTGCTAAAGATGCTGATTCTAATATAGAATCTGTAGTTCTGTCGTGTRAGTATTAGCTACACTAGAGGAGGAATTACCCTGTATGTTTTCAGGCGTGATTCCACAGTCTGTCTTCATCTGTAAGCACAGAGCAAGTTCTTTTGCGACTCTGAAAATGTTTTTTTAAGARTAAGAAATTTGTTTTCTGTCCAGCTTTACTGAGAACTCGGAAGTATCCAGCTGATATCTTCTTCCTCAGTTTCTGCAAAATCTGCTATCAAAAAGAAGCATGTGGCCTTCTGTCAGAGCTCAAGTGAACAAAGACTAGAAGTTGGTTTGGTACCAYCAGTTCTTGAAAAATGTCTGAAAAGAAAATAGACAACTTCACTCTTGGGTTTGGTTTCTCACCCGAGATTCAGGTTGTTAAAAGTCCTTGGCSCTCTAAAAGCCCTGAGCTGCATCGCAAGAAAAAAAAGCGGAGTCTTCAAGGCCTTGTTCTCAGGTTTTTYGTATTGTTTATTATTTGGTATCTCAGAGATTTCTCTGCACCCAGCTGAGGTCTGGACAGTGGCTGGGGCATGAGGTGACTGACTGCCGATGGGGCGTTGCTTTACTCTTATACAGATAGTTACGTGTCCACTATTTACAATTTTGTGCCAATGTGCAGTACCTATACTAGAAGGGTCATTTCTACCTTGACCCAATCCCCTCAAACTACTTTGTGTCATCACCACATCAGAAGATGGAGGACGAGGAAGAAGGAGAGGAACTTAGGGCAACACCCTAAATCCTCCATCTTGTCCTCCATTTACCTCTATTCTAAGAACCCAAAAACTACAAAATTTTTCACTCCGTGSTGTGCTAAACTACTGTTTTCACACCTTTGAGGTTTCTAATTCCTCTCTCAGTGTTGGAAACCTCTCCCATGGACTAAAATCAAACCCAGTGTCTTCCTGGGCTCTGTGCCAAGGTTTCCAAAGTCTCCCTCTGGACCGGCTCCACACCCTCCTGTCCAGGGTTCAAACTCCTTTCCTTGAGTCCCAGGTCATCCGAAGGGATGTCCTGGACTCCGACATTTCACTTTCATGTGGGGGTGTTTAATGATCCCACAGATCATTACAAATCCTCTCCATCACTTTGGTGTTGCAGAATTACAGAAAAAAATACATGCTGTTTTTATTCATCTTTGTTAAAAGTTCTGCATAATACAGAAGAAGAAAATAGAATGAAAACAAGTCCTATTCACTAGAAAAAGAAACTGTCAAAATTCTTGAAAAATGGTTTAGCAGGGCAAGCATGAAAAATCAGCTTTATTTGGGACTTTAATATTATTAAAGAATGACTTTCACTTCCTAAAAAGTATCAGTTCTGTGGCCTTAGTCTCAGTTAGAGGAAGGGGTAATCAATAAATAACTAACAGGACTGAGACAAGAACATGATGAAAGCCAGTAACCAGAAATTGTACACTAAGAGACTGACCTGTGTTCAGTGTAACTCATCTGAAATCAGAAAGGCAAGCGTTCTGAATGATTGAGGCTTGCAAAATGTCACAGAAAGTCTTATATTATCTGGCTTTGATATATTTACATGTTCAAACCACAGATAAAACCAAGAAAACTTGTATAGACCATTGAAGAGCTTTGGAAAACCTAGGCTGAGGACATACATTAATCAATACAGGCAAAAGATGTGTATGTTTCTAACCCAGCTCAAGGAATATTACAATAAACCTCTTGCAATTACATTTGATACGCTATATGATCACAGAATAATACAGGTTGGAAGGAGCTCTGGACTGCACCCTACAAGCAGGATGGTACAGATACCTTGTGTGTGGTGTCTTTAAAATTGTGCTGGCAAGAGCTCTGGGATGTCTCCCAGCAAAAGAAGGTTTGAATTGCAGCAACGAAACAAAAGCTTGGGTCTTACTGAGACAATGTGCTCTCAAATTGCCAGTCAAGCTCTAGTTAGCAGATCTGTGTGTTTGGTACCTGTGGCAGCAGTAGTCCATGGTTACTCAATAATTTTTGAAAACCACAGTGAAGACACACCTTCATTCAATAAAGGTAAGGCTTTCATTCATGATGTCAAGAATAGGTGCATATATCAGTCYTCCATTGTCCTGCAAAGACAGCAGTGGCTCAGTTAGACAGTGCCTTGGAATACAGAATTTTATGATTCATTGTAAGAGCTTTTACTACATTTTTTTTATATCACTTCTTTTACGACATTTTAAGTTAAGATGAAGTTAATCYCTATCTAAGTGTGGTTTCTTTTCAAAAAGTAATAAAAAAAAGTCCTTGGTAACTTTCAAGCAACTAACTTTTTTTATGTGAATATCATTATAGATTTGGGCCACATTACTGAAGTTCTGAAATGGTAATTGCACCTGCATTTTCAAATGTAAAAAAGTATTAAAAAGTATATTATTTACCCATTTGACTGTGTGAAAACCATTTGCAGCCTAAGATACATTTAGGATTTTGGAACAAACTTTTAAAGCCAGAATATTCTTTAACTATTTTGAAGTCTCCTCAATCAAGTCTTTTCAGTGAAATACAAAACGACACAAAAYTACATTTAGCTGTTTTCTAAAGATAAAACTTGTGCTGTTATCATGCATTAGTCTTGAAATTCCCTCAGGTAATTTACTGAAATTGTAATGTACAAGAAGATGAAGACTAAGTTATAAATCTTTTTCAGGGAGGAACCTTTGTGGCATAAGGTAGGTTGTGACTTATTTTTGTTCATTTGGCGTRATTAGTTGAATGCAAAAGTTTACAGTGTTTGATGAGAAGCTGAACAAAGCCACTTTGGAGGATTCACCCAACATGCTCTAAAATTGCACTTGCAAAGCCAGTCTCATTTTTACTGTGCATCTTTTTCTAGCCAATTCCTCCACTGACTCTCAAGTTGGGTATTTGTATGCTGACAATGTGGAAATGTTAATATTCTGCTAATTATTACATTTTCATTTGATAATAGGTTTTAATACACATCAATTTAATACACATCAATTGCTAARTTGGAGATTAAATCAGAGAACTCTGTGATACTAAGTTCACAGGAGGAGGGGGATTTGTAATATTAACAAATTGTGAGTGTGATGACATCCTCTACTCTGTGATGAGATCAATTTGTAAACCATCTGGCACTGAAGAGTTTAGTTACTTGCAGATGGAGATATTTTGGCTTCAACACTAAATGAGAAGGATAATAGCTATTTGGTGAGTTAAATGGTTAATACAGATATCCTGGTGGAATTAAGTACCCTTGCATAAGAGGACAAGGTAGTAACATTATGTTAAATGTAAGTTTTGGTGGATCAGTCAGTTTAAAATATATCAACTCCATCATAACAGAAAAAAATTATTTTTCTGTTTTACTTTTGTATTATCCTTTCCAGTGAAGTCCAGAGTTTTCTGTCTAGTGATTAAAAATGTATGCAGSAAGACTTTTTCCTCAAGACAGAAAAACAGGAAAGATATTATTACAAGGTGCAGCATACTGTGTCTGTAAGTAACAGCTTGTGTGAAAATTACAGCCGTTAGAGTGCAATTGTAAATAATTTTTATTTCTATTTAATTTAAATTAAATCTGCCTCAGAGTACATGTGGCATAGTGGGTTGCCAAGAACACTAGTAAAGTTTTTGCCTATCTTTTCTGCAGGCCTTTTGTTAGAATGAAAAGAGTGTTTTCTAGCTTCACCATTATCCACTGTTTTATTTTCAAAATATATTGAAAAAATAYTAATAGCATAGAAAAGACTTTATAATTTTTGACAGATATGTTTACTTCCCTGTCTTCTTATCTTAGCATCTGGTCCATAAATCAGACACATGACAACAATCCAAGCCCAATTCTGTTACTGTCTAGTTGGATATATTTCAAGGATGTATATTCTGCAATACATGCCATTTTGATTAAATAGAAATATTATTATCTGAAATTATATGAAAGTTTATCTGAATTTGGTTGTTGATGTCATAGAACAGTTTGATTTGGAAGGGACCTTAAAGATCATCCAGTTCCAACCCCCCTGCCATGGGCAGGGAACAATTTCCACTAGAGCAGGCTGGTAAAAATCTCATCCAACRTGGCCTTGAACAATTCCAGGGTTCTTAGTGGAAACACAGAATCCACACCACAAAACATGTTTATCAACATTCTACACACAGTACAAGATTTAGTCCAGAGCTCAGATATTTTCAGAAAATCTAACTTCAGGACACAGATCTATAAGAAGATAAACTTCATTAGTGTCATCAGTCATTTTTCTCTGCTTGTTCTGTTTTTTAATTTGTCTTCATTCATGGTAAGTTTGAAGGCAGTAAAAGTGAGTGATTTAAAGTAACTTAAGCCACAAATTTCTTTATAAAAAAATACAGTGCTTTCCTGTTAGAACTTGGCACAGGGAAGATAACGGAAAAAAAAAAAATCTTGGTCTGTGATGCTTTTCTCTTGAATGATAATCAAAGTTTTTTCTTTATTGTGAAAACTCCTTATTAAGATTCTGTCATTGACTGGCAGAGTAAAAATAATTCCCTTCTGTCTGACATGTCCTGATCCACTGCCTGCTGAACTAAAAGAAACTCATAATTAATTACTGYAGGACAAGAATCCTAAATCCTTATTCTCATCAGCTAAGCCTTCTGTTTTTGCCTTGGCTCAAATCCCAGTTAGAAATTTATGATTCCTTAGCTTCTTTTTGTAGGTGTCATGAATCATAGAGGCTTATGAGTGAAGAAATATTGGGGTGGTGTTCCTGTATAGGTTAGTACTTGATATGTTTGTACAACTAATCCCCAGTAGAAAAACTACTGAATATATGTACATAAAAAAAACCACTGTCAATTTGGTTTGATGTCACTCTTCAGAAGTGCTTCATGCCTCCTGTGCATGTCCATGTTTGGACTAATTCCACGCTGCCCATGACCTGCAGAGTAAGGCCCATCAACACAAATATCTGAGGTAGGGGGATCTCATTTCCAGAGCTGATCAATTTAATGCTACTCATGAGAAAGTTTTTCAACATTTAAAAYAACAAGAAAAAAGTCACAGGTTTTAGAAAATGAGTGATCAGAATGAAAAAGTGTAAAGTAACATAAACTTTTCC
The DNA here is from genome assembly GCA_003546035.1 of Mixornis gularis. Taxonomy (NCBI): domain Eukaryota; kingdom Metazoa; phylum Chordata; class Aves; order Passeriformes; family Timaliidae; genus Mixornis; species Mixornis gularis. The sequence continues at coordinate 1,029,496 of QVAJ01000022.1, forward strand.
AAATGCCATTCGGTGACAAAATTGGTCAGTTAATCAGGCATGGAAAATTTCCACCAATTATAGTAAAAAGTAAAACCTCTCAGATGAGGACTTTCAGAAGTCCATGGGAAAATTTGCAAAGATTTCTGCTAAATCAATGTCCTGATCTATGATAAAATGTCTGATAGTATTGCTGTTCTTCCTGAAAGCCCTTTGCGTCCTTAGAGGTGGCCAATCCATCATGTAGTTTATCTGGTTTATTTGGTAGCGCTGTGACCCTTTAAAAATATTATTTTCAGAACAAAATCAAAAGTATTTCTTTATGTGTGATATTGGAAAGAATGTGAGAATATATCTATAAAGGAAAAGCTTCCATTAAAAAGTATAAGTTTAATTATTTGTAAGTATTGTTACAGACCAGTATCATCCCCATCATCATCTCTTATTGGTTAGCCAACACTTCCCAAAATTTATCTAATTTTTAAAATACTATTTGGTTACCCAAATACTTTGACAATACTTATATACTTATCTCCTTCTCCATTACTCTCACTTGAGATATCAAATGATTACGTATTTCCTTGGCAAGACGTAAGAGAAATTATTCAACAGAAYTAATATGATAAAGGCTACAGAAAWACTAGTCAGATTTTAGTATGCTATAGTTTTCTCCTTAGAACAGKAAATGATGAGACATAATCATATCTCAAAAAACCCTATACCACTTTCTGGAAAACACAAAACCATTTGCTCAGAAAAAAATGCTGTGAAACTGAAAGTTATTGCTAGTATCATACAAGCGATAATAGCATCRGTACTCTGAAATTATATACCAATTTTCATTGCCAATGTATCACTCTGTTTAGATCTGTGTGTCACTCTGTTTAGATCAGCGTGTCCTCTCAGTACAAGTAGGGAGGGGGCAAATGGGAATGATTCTGTTACAAAAATTTGGGCAGTCTAGGTCCACAATGTATTTTGGCATTAAGAATGAAGACTCAGAAGTGTCCTGAGGGGATGTGTTCTGTTCTGATGGGAAATTCTTATTTTATTTAGTTCTGATTATAAAACAATATATTTAAAGTATAAGCAGGAGTTACATGCTCAAAATGGAAAATATTTGTTCAGCTGTAAAGGGAATCTAATTTTGAACAGCAAAATAAATCAGAAATGTCACAGTATTGTGTTATTATGTTTAGGTATTTCTGCAAGTTTATTTAGTCCCTCACAACATATAAGCGAATACAAATTTTAAATATATTAAATCTGTGCTAGCTATCATAATACATGAGAAAATGCAACTGTGAACCAATATTTTATGCATGTACTCACAGTGAATTGTTCAGGAATTGGTTTTGGGACCTATGATCTCTGATATTTTAGCATTAATATACAAGAAAAYACCAATTCGTTGTCAACTAAGTTTGATTTGAAACAAGGATTGGGGAAGCACTAAGTGGCTAAGTGATTCTAAGCATTCAAATTTCATTTAATAATAAGTGAAAAAGAAAAAGAAATATTTTATTATGAAGAGGCTAATGCTCTTCCATCATGCAAAAAAAAGTGTGGCTGTAGGCAAAAGTTAGGTGGCTCYATGTGGCTGGATAGAGTTGGGCAAATATGTTCTATGGTCCAAATTAGGAAGGAAAATTTTCCAGCTTTTATAAAACCAAGACGTTAGTGCCTTTCTTTTGCAAGAAAGGCAAAGACTGAGAATGAAGCATCTGTGTCCCATTAATATCAATAGTTGTAGCATGAATGGTGGAAAGGAGGAAAGAATGGGTAAGGCACACAGCAGCAAAGCATACTAGGATCATTTTATATCATAGGATCACAGAATAGCTTGGGTTGGAAGAGACCTTAAACCATGTAGATCCAATCCCCCAGCTGCAGGCAGGCACAACTTCCCCTAGACCAAGTTGCTCAAAGCCCCATCCAACCTGGCCTTGTACACTTCCACAGATGGGGCATCCACAACATGCCATTTGGGAAAAAATGTTCCAGTTCCTCTCCACCCCCAAAGTAAAGAATCTCTTCCTTATACACAATTTAAACCTACTCTCCTTCTGTATGAAGCCATTCCCTGTTGTYCTGCCACTACATGCTCTTGGATAAAGTCTCTCTCCATCTTTCCTATAAGCTTCCTCCAGGTACTGGAAGGCTGCAATTAGTTCACCCTTAAGCCTTCCTTCCTCCAGGCCAAACAATCCCAATGGTCTCAACCTTTCCTYGCAGCAGAGAGTCTCCATCCTTCTAAATATCTTGGTGGCCTCCTCTGGACTCAGTCCAACAGGTCCGTGTCCTTCATTTGCTGGAGTCTCTGGAGCTGGATGCAGCACTGCAGGTGGGGTGTCACCAGAGCAGAGGGACAGAATCCCTTCCCTTGCCCTGCTGACCAYGTTGATTTTGATGCAGCCCAAGATACAATTGGGTTTTTGGGCTGAAAGTGCTCATTGCTGGGTCATGTCTGGCCTCTCCTCCACCAGCACCCCAATCCAGCAGCACCCACCAGCTCCTTCTCAGCTGGGCTGTGACTGACTGACATGGCTTTTCAAATATCATGGAGAGTGATTTGACATCTACATACAGCAAATTCCCTTAGGATTCTTGGATGCATCTTGTGATGTCCAATAGACTGATGTACATTCAGATTCCTCAGCTGGTGATGAACCTGATTTTTACTTACAGTGGGAAGCAATTTGTTTTATCCAGGATTTCTTGTAATCATACACCATTGAGTACCTGAAGATACATGTGTTGTATACAAGGTACAGTACTCCTCACTTGCACTGTACAAAATCATCCTGTGACCTTTCCTTTCCTCTAGAAAAAAAGCCAGTTTTGTCAAAATCTACATATTGGTGCAGAATATGTCAATTTTAATAACTTTTTTTAGCAGTAAAACACTTGAGAGAAAGGAAAAACCTCGATAAGAACAAAACAGAGGCTTTTGCAGTTTCCTATTTCAGACTTTCCATTAAGCAGAATGGAATTATTCTGATCTATATAGCRTTGCATTTGATATGATAATTTAAGTTTCTTTTCTGAAAATAATGCTGCTCTTGCTTTTAAAAGCCTAAGGTGACCTTTAATGTTCAGGGGAGAGAAGGCGGTTTGTTTCATTTTGTTTTCTTTTTCAGAGACCAACCAGAAGAAAAAGAACAAAACACTGAAAAGTAGAAATTACTYCTAAAGTAAAAACTGGGCTCTGAGCATTTGTATCACCTGGTTCCTTAGGCCGTCTGAGAGCTATCATTCAAATGACTTTTATGGAATATTTCATTATTCAGTCTCTTTGCTGACTACACACAACATGCAGTGCTTACACTCATGTCACATTCTTCTCAACTGACTTTTAAAGCTTGTTGTCTCACTAATAATGATAACTATAGAAATACACCTTATTTCTAATTGGCTGATTTGTTTAGGGCCCCTCTCAGCAGTGGCCAACACTTACTTTCCTATATTTTTTATTGTTTTTTACCCACAACTTGTACTTATAGTTCAAAATTCCAGTTTTCTTTGAAGAAAATGACAGAAATGTAACACTTCTATCTTGCTGACAGTAACGTAAATCTTTGCTAAGAAAACAACATCCAATTCCACCACTATTCCAGATTAGATAAATTTTTTTCACTGCTCTTCACTGAGATCTGGAAAACTAGCTTTCCTGGGATTTTTATTGCTTCAGGCAACTCGCTGCATAAAATAGTTTGCCACTTGTGTGAGCATATGCCTATTTATATTTGCTTTGGGTAATTCAATGCCTTTGCCCTTCCAGCTCTTGACTTTATCTTTGAAAATACCTACAAAGATGACAGCTTGGCAGAGTTTTGCATGTACGTTTAATAGAAACTGGAATAAGGTCAACAATTTCTTTTATGTAGTCCATCAATTATTCTTRTAAAAGCAGTGGTCATAGTCAGAATTCTGATGATGTGGGTAATGGCAATTAAAGTGAGATTTTCTCCAGAATCATCATTCAGTTTTGGTTTGCTTATACCTCACACATTTCACTTTAACATCAAGCAAATCCATAATTTTTGAAATGCTTGTCAAGGTGAATGGAACTTGTTTCTTCCTTAAAGACTATATAAAATTTCTACATACACCTTTCTCCCAGAACACCCGYGAAAAACAGAAAGTGGTTTAGGTTTTGTATTCTCTCAAAATGCATTTCAACATAGATTTAGAAGTTACAAAGTTAATTTGGTTTGATTTAGGACAAATGAGTCTGTTTTTTCATCTAGTTCTCTCGTGACATATACAYACATCAGAACACTTTTTATACTACTTTAAAAGGAGACATCGGTTGTGTGATATTCATCTTGTAGCAGATCCAATATTTGTTGCATTCTCCACCAGTCTGACATATCCAGTGCTTCCCATAGGTTTCCACTACCTTCAGATGCCAGGTCCACCCCAGCCTAAAGCAGCCCCCTCAGGAAACCTTCAGTTGTCTATGGTTCTCACCACAGGCAACACTGGCAGCCTTCTTGGGAGGGCAGTGGATGCAGGTGGTTGCTATAATAAGCATCAAATAAGAGGTTTAACCCCACTCTAAAAAGATTGTCACATTATCCCACACTAAAAGATACTGAAAACCCAAACTGTCTTCTCAAATTTGTGTCTAAGGCAAATGGGAAGTAAGTCTGTACTTGAGAACAGACATGAATTTGACCTCAATATAAGGTGAATATGGTGAATGACAAGAGTATGATTTTCATCCTCACTGGGAAGGAGTTCAGTCACTTATATGACCTAGTCCTCTTTTAGTTTTTGTGTATTCTCCTTTGCTGGGGAACCCTCTAAAGTTCCTACAATGAACAGAGCTTCCATTAGAGTCTGCCAGGCTCTGCATAAATCTGCTGGTTATGAAACAGTAGTTTAATCTTTAAAATGTTCAATCCACATCTCATAGTTGGGACAGRTCCCTTATTAATATATTGAATACATAGCTGTTTCTTTTAGATCAAATTATATAAAACTTCCTTTAACCAATCTATGTCACCAGAGCCAAACTTGCTTCTCTACCGCATTATGRTCAGATGCCAAGACCACAATATGAGTGAGACATGAATTAAAACACACTAAACCCACTTGGTTCCTGCTCTGGATATAAAGCCAATATTCTTTCATATGCAATATTAATCTAATTCTGTTACTGAAATAAGACAGAGACCTTTGACTTCCAAGTTTGTCTCATATGTATTTAAATTTTTAAAAAACAGTTAGGGATACAGGCACAGATTACAAGCATCATGTGAAAAATTTCAGAGACTAGAGCTGATATCTTTTGACTTAATGACGGTCTCATTCAGTTTCATTTCCTCTAATTTTAGTGACTAACGTTAAATACACTTAGTCTATTCAATACGGTATTTTAGAAAAATACAGAAACAAGTAGATTCGAGGTAGAGTCTTCATGACATGTCAGTGCTATTTAAGTGTAAGAACATTGCAAAAGTASAGTGTCCCTTATTTCAATAACTGAAAGCAAAACCAAGGGTTACGTCWGCACATTAACTGAAAACAAATTTATCATTACACACAAAACCTGAACAGATTTCCAGTGAACTGTTTATTAATGGTAGCTTTAGTAATATACTCAGTGTGTTTAACAAGAGAAAAAACTAATTTATTAATTATTTATCAATATTTCAGAAACAGCTCAAATCAGGAGCTCTATTTCCAATTTTTGACAGATGGGAATCTGACCCAATACAACATTATTTGACAGTTTCTTAGAAATTAAGGCCAGGAGAGACAACTAGATAACTACTGTGACTTCCTAATTTTGGCTGGTGCTGCATTTCATCCAGTTAACTTCATATCAAGCCTGATGATTTATGTCCTAATTACAGCATAACTTGCACTTGAGTAAAGCAGATCGTTCTGCATATCACTCATTCTCAAACCCAAGATACTAAGAGATGGATACTCTACCAATTCATTTGACAGTTCATTCTAGGGCTTAATTACCTTTTCAATTAATGAGGATAATTTAATTTTCAAACTCAAATGTGTCTGTTTTCACGATCCAGTCACTGGTTCTTATTATGGTTTTAYAAATATAATAACTGACACTTTTCCATCCATGAAGATACACAAAAGTTGTAAAATAATAATAATTCCATCTTCTTTTTCTACATTGTAAAATCAAGCTATTTAAGTTAAAAGAGTCCATCTTTTTAAACCCTTTTGTGAAATTTTTTATTCTTCTTCAGCTTTTAAATTTACATTAAATTTGAGAATACTAAAAATTCACACAGTTTTCCAGTATCAGAAAAATACTGCAGTCAGATAAAATCATCTTTATGCATCTTCCCTTTTAAACCTCTTTTTATTGCTTTAAAGTCTGCCTTCTCTCTTCTACAACAGCGTCATTCTGAGATACATTCTTCATTAGAGTAATCAGTTTCCAGACATGGTCATCTTGTATCTTAATTTCTTTTCTGGTTTCGAAAYACAATGTAGCTACATCTTGCAACATTTCAAATTTTTTTATGTGCTATAACCAAAAAGATTCTAAATTATTCTGCTGCCATGATCACAAGACATGTTTATATTAGTAGTGATTTTAAGTTTACTTTCAAAAATTTGATAAAGACATTGAACAGCATATGCTCAAGTCCAATCCTTGCAGAATATCACCAGAAGTTTTTTTATGAGTCGTCTATTTTTGAGAGAAACYGAAATACTGAAGTGCAAGCCTGTACATAATGTGGCAATTAATGAGGAAGCTGCAGATTGATTCTCTGTTCTCTCTCTCATTTTTGATCTCTCATTATTCTCTCTCCCTAATCATCTGTAGTTTAGCAATGTAAATATGATCTCTTGCTAGAATTCAGTTCCAGGTCATGACACCTAGRTTTAAGTGTCTCCCTAAGTTTTTGAATTCACAGGATTACCATGAGATATGTGACTAGCTCACATAGAGACATAGAGACATCTAAAATTAAATGAGGCAWTAACTTCACTGAGAGTCTCTATAATCCCTCCATAGGCAGTGACTAGACAACGATCTTAAAGAAAGTTTTAGAAAATCAGGAGTCAGTGATTCTGCAGGGGTGCTTCTCTTTCTGCAGGCGTAACATAATTTACTAGCCACACAACAAAGTTACATTGGATGAATCCCCACTTTGTAGTTTAGAATCTAAGAAAGAAAATTCGTCACAGAGAGTTTTGGGGTTTTTTCCACATTACAACATTTTTAGTGAAACACCACATTAGTGAAAAAAACCACAAAACCAGCTATGTATGGTTGGTGTAGCATTTTAATACCTATGTTTTGGGGTTTTTTTTAAACTATTAGTTTAATGTACTAACACTTGTGCTTCATTCTTTCCTGCCACTGGAAATAATTGAATAGATTTTTGAAACGAATCTTGAAAGTATTACAGTGTCACATTATGAACAGTCATCTTACTATACTTATGTTTACAATACAGAGCAATAAGAAAGAGATAACTTCTATTGCACCATACAGAGTTCTAATGATTAATCCATTGTGTTGTCYATGCATGATTTCTTTTTACATTACAGCTAAACCTCTGTTTCAGCGGCTTCAGAGGAAGCCATTGACAGGCTGTTTGTATGCACCACAACACGAAAATGGAGACCTAGGCAGCTTTGCCAAATGTACCCCATGGCAAACTGTAAACAAGGGCTGGCTCATGGAAAAGGTTTTAAGCCTTGTCTCTTCCTCTAACAGTTCATACAGTTTTTCTCTTTAATTTATGGAAGGTTTTTTAAAAAACTGCTTTCCTTTCCAGATATGAAAATTTGAATTGCACCCATAAACTATTCAACACTTCAGTGAACCAATCAGAAGCCAAGCTATTAGGTCCATGACTTGACTTTAACCATGGCAAAGCAAGTATTCAATGATACCATTCTAAAACATAAGAATGTCCATGAGAAAGATGTAAAATTCCTCATGATACATGATCAGCAGAAAACAATCCCCATTTTAAAGAATCTCAACTATATAAGGGTGTTTTAAATTTAATCAGGATTTTTTTTCTCTTGTATTTTATCAAGACAGACCTTTACTAAGGTAGAAAAATGCGGTGGCCCGGTGTGTCTCGGGCCCCCTGTCCCGCGTTGCCCAGCCAGCCCTGACACCGGCCGCAGTGAAGGTTCAGTTCAGTGTCCTGAGACACTTCCCCGATCCTGTGGGTCCTTGCCACAGCAGCAGCGTGAGCAATGGCGAGGAATAAAGGAAGGACTCTGATGGGGAACTTCTGGAGTTTATTGAGCCCCACACAGGACCACGTGTCCACCAGAAAGTCTGCCCACGAGAGCGCAGATCTCCCTCATGTAACACCTTAAGTGTGGGGGTGGAGAAAGGGGGAAGGGTACAGCTTGGAACCCATCAGGGGTATGGAGGGGGTGACCCTGTGCATAAATGACAATCAATATAGCAAATCAATAATGCAAGGGAGGGAATTCCTTGGATCCTGGCCAATCATTTGACACCCTCCCTGGAACTTTCCAGACACAGGATGAGCCCCCGAAGTGACTGACAGGACTCGGGGGTTCCTTAACTGATGGTTGACACATAACTATAACTCAGGGAAAACCGTGAAGGGTTAAACATGGGGTACATGGAAAAACCATTACAACTTATAAAAACAGTATAAAAGCAATGAATAAATTCATACAGAAAACTGATAAAACCAAAAAACACACCACTACAGAAAAGCAAATATTTTTCAATGTTGGGAACAAATAGCGGTAAAAAATCAGAGTGCAAGAGTGTTAAAAATGACAAATTCAGTGATATTTATCAAAATTTAGTTTATTTCACACAATATCCAATTTCAGATATTAACCCAGTTATTAAATTCTTGAGCCATTCCAGGACTGTTGGATATTAGCTAAAGATGTTATAAATTCACTGGTGATGGAACCATGCTGTCTGAATAATTGCTGAATTYGCTGCCTCGTAGTATGTTACAACCTGCCCCTGAAGGCAAGAGTAGCTGARGTTCTTGTTAATAGACCCCTTGAGATGAATTAGAGTGAAAAGACAGTGAATGACAAGTATTTATATATATATATTTATATATGTATACGTATATGTATATATATATCTGTGTGCGCATGTTTGTGTGTGTATTTCAGGTTCATTTTTAAAAGAATTGGTTACAACGGAAAGGAGGGGTGTAGCCTTTTTGATTATTCTCTAGAATAACATAACAATATAAAAGTATAAAGAGATCACTTAAGAAAATATACAAGGAAAAGAAAGAAAGAGAGTCAAAGGATAAAAAGTAGGCAATAGAAAGGATAGATATTGCCACCTGTGGATCCAGCAGTGAGACTCAATTGTTGTCTTTATTCATAGGGGTGGGGGAAGCCCATAAACCATTGAGTTATTATACTTACAGGTTGAGGGGAATGCCCAGGTCTGATGCAACATTGTGGATCTTTTGCAACGTTGTGGATCATGCACATTCCTCTGGTGCAAGGCCCCAGAAAGGGTTTGGGGGTAGTTTTGGAGGTTTTCGATGTTTAACGTCCCTTCTAGGACATGACTGCTGCTTCCCATGCCAGCGAGTTGAGCCTGCAGGGACTGTTATARGACAGCAGAAGGAATGTCATTGTTATGACACAGCAGAAGGAAAGAATGCCCTCAGGCCTACKTATGGATGTCCTGGACAGGAGTTTTACACCCAAGCCAGTTGTGTGAAGGAGGACACTGGCAAAATAAGAAGCATTRTTCCACATAGCAGAACCTCTTATGGGCCTTTTCCTTCATCTGGCTCTAAATCAGCTTGTTGCTAACCCCCATCTTCTGTGGGATAGAGATTCTACCCCCTTCCACACACACAGAAAAACTCTCCTCCTTCTGCCCTCTGGCTGAGGACTGCAAACCTGACCTCAACAATGCAGCTGATGCTTTTGCAAATGGCCAATTGTGTGAGCCATTAGCCCTTTAGCATTTCAGTTTYTCACATAGTACAATGTTCATGAAGCCCAGTGTGATATGGACAAATAATTGTTTTTCAAAAGCTGTTTAATGGGATTTTTAGAAATTATTTGCAAGTAAAGATAAACTTTTGACTTGCTATATATTGATCTTTTATCTAAAACTCATCTAGCCTAGCCAAACAGTACCCCCTTAACTTGTCAGCAATCTTATAAGACAACAAAACATTACCCATCGCTTTCACCTGCACACATCTGACAGAGTAATTTGACCTATTTTAAATTAAGATGTGTATGTAACAAAGCTTAATGTACCTAAACGTGGGGTTAAATCTTACTAAATGAGTCATTAATACTGCATTATATATATGGTTGTTAATATCTCTCTGTGCATAAATTCTCTAGTTAATTTAACATGCATTCACCATCCCCTATCTAATTAATGTTTACACGCAATGATTTTGAGATTTAAAGACCAATGAAACTTTGGGTTATGTCACACACTGTAGAAGTATATACAGAAATGACATAGCAATGACAGAAATAATTTTCATTCCTGTAGAAGCCATACTTTGTGGGTTTGCACGGGTTTTTTTCCCATCTGAACTCAAACTTGGGATCTTGAATTCAGAGATCTGACAGATTCATATACTCTTAACATATGTATGCATATACTGGTTCACATGGTCTCCCATTCGGTAGGATTTTGTTCAATGGCAACAGATTGCCAGCCAGCAAGAGTGGCATGCAGACAGATGAAGACCTGCATATTTTCTTAGCACTCAGGGCATGTTCTTTTACAGTTCAGGCTTTAGGTAATGAACAGCATGGGTCACTGACTGCTGCCAGCAGAAGAAAGAATTTTCTAAATCTTTAGACATGAAGTGCAGTCAAGGTAGCCTTTTCTTCCTACTTAGAGAAATAGTAGCTTAAAAATATAGTGTGTTGTGAGGCTGTGGTAGTTTCAGCTGAATACTTGACTTTGCTAGGTAGAGTAGCACCAGAGACCAGTACAGATTTTWACTAAGCTAGGAGTACAGATTTTTACTTCCCTTCACAGAGCAGTAGGCCATTGGCTTGCTAAATTCTATGCCTTGAAAAATATTCTTTGTTTTCCTCCCAAGTAGAAAGCCTCAGTGATTTCTGCATTTCACTGCAGAAATAACCATGTTAAGAGAACATTTTTTCACTGTGAGGATTGGAAGCTTTGGTAATGAGAAGACATTATCAGTCATGAGTAAATTTTGATATAATGGAACRGATTCCGAACTGTCAAAAGTGTAAAAAACTCCTGTGACCTTTAGTCAATTTCTGCCACACACGGCTATAACCATTGCTACAGCTCCCCCAAACAGATGTGTCCCAGTCACCAACAAAATGCTCATTATTACTCTCTGCATTTCATACATGCACTTTATATGTCAATAGGAGGAGACTATTTTACATTTTTTAATGATGCAGTAGAATGCAATATCATTTAGAACCTGTGTGCCAACTTTCATGTTTCATTCTTTAATTGATAGGGGCATTCAGCTCTACACTGTACATTTTCACTGAAGGATTTCTCGCTACATAAAGTATTTGTAGTTGTTAAGGATACAAAAGTCTTTATTTACTTTCACTTCTGCTGTTGCAGAATTAATTCCAGTTACCTGAAATCCCAATGTTTCTTTCAGGGAGAATGATAAAAAAGTATAAAGAAAAAATGTGCAATAACTTCAAGCACTGTTTGCCTCTAATTTAATTATAATAATTTGGGAAAGAAATCACAGCAGAAATTATAATAATTACTACATAATGTAAGACAATTTTGTTTGAGAAACAATGTTTTTAGTATTAATGTGTAAATAATGTCTTTGGTTTTTTAAAGAATATACAAAAAAAAAAGCTGTATGGTTTCAAGAAAAGATTGTACACTGAAAAGCTCCACACAAAAAAGAAAGAGGATAGGAAGGAAATGAAAGAGGATAGGAAGGAAATGGAAAAGAACTTCTCATCTGCCGGAGAAATACATTACTCCTTGGACCACTTGGAAACTGAACTGGGCTGCTGAAAGTTGTAAAATTCCTTTTCAAATTATCTCTGAAATTAAAAAGGCAGCAACTTCATGTGATTAAAAGAGACAATGCTTTYTAAATTTGGATTTGTAGGAGCTATTACTTTTTCTTGCAAGCATGACAGGGAATAGTCTCATTTTTTAATCTAGAAAATGCAACATATAAGCTTATTTTTCAAGACAATGCAAGAAAATTGGCTTGGTTTGAATATGTGAAAGCTTCATGCACCAGTTCTCAATGCTTTGTCTTTGGTAGGCACTAGCCACTGCCAAGAAAGCAACACAATTTCTACACTGATATTTAGTTTTGATCTGTATATCACATATTARTAGCTAATTTATTGAAGCATGTAAAGCAGCTGAAGCAAAGCAAGTTTGTGTTCAYTTTTTGTTGTGCCAAAAAGTTATGTTACAAATTATCACACAATACTCTGGTCCCTTCAGACTCAGGAAAGAAATTCTTTTAAAAGAGATGACTGGCCATACATTRAGTTGTCTAATTAGGTTAGGCAACAGTGTGTAAGGTAGATAAATCTTCCCATTTTTTTTTTCTTGAGAAAGTGAAATCTGTCCCATGTCACTTGCAAATTGCAAAGAAGTAAACACTTCTGAACAGTATTCAGAATTCAGCAATATGTAAATAAAGGCCATTTGTTAAAGTGCTTAAAGTTGTCTTGAAAGCTGAAAAAAATCTATATGTTAGCACTTAAAAGCAGTCTGCTTTTCCAGGGAATTGGTAGTTTTGAACATCAGAGCACTTCTCTGTGCATGACAATATTGATTTAAGGCTGGCTCCTTCTTTAAGCATGCTGGTGAAAATTCTCAGGACCTTGATACTGAGAACAACTCTTAYTTAATGTTATTCATAGCAAAATTGAACTACCTTGCAGAGAAAGATGCTTAAATGAGCAMGTTCCATTTATTCAAATTCCAAACAGACATTTTCATTTCAGCATGAATTTTAGTCCTTCTCAGATAAATATAATGCATATCTTAAAGCATTAGTGAGTCATTCCCAAAAGCTTGTGGCAACAGGTCTTTTCCAGTTGCACTTGCATATATCAAAATATAACAAATAGTCCTCCATTCAAAAATGCCAAACAAGCTTGAGAACAAAATGCATTCTTTAAATTATACATAGAGTGATCACTGAAGACTCACCAATGAAATTTAATTGAGGATTTGCAAATGATGCAGGAAAGATTGCTGAAAAAATTCTGGATTCCAAAGTAGTGAAAAATAAGAAGCATTCACCATCTGTGGTCCTTGACAACAAGCAGATTGTCAACAGAACCATACAGTAAAAACATAATTGCTTTTACAAGCTTAAACCATCTGTAAAAACAGAGTGCTTAAAATGCTAACTGAAATGGTTCAAAAAAAAGAAAAAGCACAAACCGCATTACCACTCTGGTATACTAAGGCAATATTAAACAGCCAGCACAAATTCAAAAAAGCAGAGCAGTTCAGGCAGTGAAAATCAACATCCACGACAACCTCATGGGTTTATCTTGAGCGACCATCTCTTGTGAACTAGCAAACAGCCAAAAATCTTCAAAATATTGCTCACTTCACTTGAACATCTTTTCTGGAAATCCTGAAGCCCCACATAGGTTTGGGCCTTGGCTTAAGACAATTTAAAGGGAAACATTCTAAAATGAGTTCTCTCCCTTTGTTTTATCCAATCCCTTCCACTCAYAAGGGGAAATATGAGTAGATGTAAGYGAAAAAATAACAGTTTACTAGCAACTGCAAGTGCAACAGGCAAAAAATAGCAGTAAATAATCAGTAGATACAAATTTATTAAATCTCACAAACTCAGAAGAAAGAAACTCCCGAAATGGCAGAAATATCCTTTCCAGGATGGCGGCCTCCACTGCCGGCCAAGAGTGGGGGCACAGAGGGAAAATGGTGCCTGACACTCCCTTCAGCACTRCAGCCTTTGAAGGCCATGGCATGGTCTGGGAGGCAAAGGGGAAGGATGGCAGCCACCCCCCCTGGGAAGGTGGGAGCTCACGGAGCAGTTCTAGTTGCAGGTGAGAAGTTCTGGCAGGAGCGGAGTCAGTTCTGCCACCCRCTGGCTCCTCCCGCTGGATCTGCCGGTGCTGGCACTGGTGTCTTCTGAGCTGCGGTGTGCTGCAGGGGAAAGAATGGGTCTGTCAGCGCTGGTGCAGAGTGGGCCATGACACTGAGTTTTGGAACAAAGATTTGACATTTTTACCGCCTTTTCTGTTTCAAATATCATCAGCTTTTAACATTTTTAACGTAACTGTGAATGGATATGTAACTAGGCACTAGCAAAGGCAGTGCATCATTAATGGTAAATGGTTAAAAAAACCCCATCAAGAACTCTGTGACACAAACATGCAACAGAAACATGCAAAGCTCAGAGACCTTTCTGGAGAGGACACTGAGTTCATCATTACTGCTCATTTAAACAACCTGAGGTGCTCTCCAGTTTATGGAAGAAGCACAGGACAGACCCTGTCTTGTTGCAGTGTTCTGTCCTCTGGGAACTGCCCTAACCCACAGAGGTGCCAGGCTCACTGCACAGCTTTTTACACCATGTGGCTTTTTCTCTGCTGTGGCTTGGATACMACAGATCTGAATTTTGCTTCTGAATTCTTTTTGAGTATGTGGAATTTTACATCCAAGTAAACTTCGTTATTTTGAGGGMTGCTATTTTGTAGGTGCTGCATGACAGTCTTTACAAAGCATAAAGAAAAAAAGTGAAAGCCAAAAATTTCTTCTAGTCACCTCTCTCRTCTTTGTGTCTTGGGTATAGGTAAGTAAATTAGAGAAGCAAAATAAAATCCACAATAATATATCTTTTCTCATAAAATATATACAAAAATACTTGTGAAGGTATGAAAGAACATGGAAAAGTATAAAATTAGATAAAAGCAAAGCAGCTTTTCTATGAAAGCATACAGGGATAATTTCCCAGTGTAATCTCCCAGCTGTCACCACCCTTTGACCATTTTTTACTTCCTGCATTAGAGATAACATCTGCCATGGTGGTCCTACTTCCAACATTTTCCATAAAATGACCGTGTTTTTGGTTTTCTCAATTATTCATAAAAAATTAATTAATTCATAAAATGACTACCTAAGAGGAAGACATTTTCTTTCTGCCTTAATTTAAAATCTTAATCTAGCAGGACTGGTATGCTACAGAGCTAAGATTTTATGCTGAGACAGTATATTTAATGTAAATAATCCTTTTTCTCACCTCTGGCATTTAACAGTCTTTCTTTATCAACATTAGTGACTGATATTTCAGAGTAATTACTAAATTTTTCACTTCTTCCCATGTTCCCTGTGACTTAATTCACTGCTTTCTTAAAAGTTTTTTCTTGTTTGCTTTTGTATAATCATCCTATGAGTCCTCCACCCTTTCTTCTCCTTACAATGGCTTCAGCTGCTCAGTTCCTTGAGGACAGGGAATGCAGAATTACCTGGAACTAGTATCAGAAAATGTTTGTGCTTTGCTGGCTAAAGGAACTGATCTGCTACCACAAACCAAGAATTTTYAGCATCTCTACACACACACTAAACAGAATGTGAAACTTACTCTCTCCCCTAGAGTCTGGGAGGAAATGAGATGCTGCAAATTCTGCCATGTAATATTTCCAAACTTTCTTTAAACTCTTTCAGAAGCCTTCCAATATGCACACAACAAATTTCAGCAGGAGAGAAAAAATACATTCCTGTACTGGCAAATCTAAAAAACAAAAAACTTCCAAAACTTTAAATAGCTTCTTATTCAATTCTTTTTAATTTAGAATATCTMTTTTAGGGAATTGGTGGTTTTGATACGTTGTTTTCTTTTAAATTAGTTGTTAATGTCTCTTTTTTCTTATTACTATTAGGGTTTTCACCTTGTAGCAGATTTTTAGAGGTTAATGTGTCCTCTTCTGTGCTGTTACTGTTCTTTTTGATAAATGTCTGATTCTGATTTTTGTAAATATAAATGGTAGTGCAAAATCGAATAAAATTTGATGCCAGTTTTACAAACTGTCCCGTTTGCTTTATCTACATGTAGGTAATTAGATACCTTCACCAGGTCATATACTCAGGCAATTCCATCAGTCTTGATTAATCYATAACAGTTTACAATTGCATTAGTGCAATTTTTGAAAGAAGGAGAGGAAAAATAAATTGATACACAATTTTATGAGTACTATGCAAATAAAGAATTTTAAATTACTACATATTCAGATTAAACAGAGGAAATATCAAGGTTTGATTATTCTATCTTCCTCTGAATTGCCTTGTGATATAAGTAAATCCTCTGTAATGCATTACTCCTCTGTTTTACCTCATGTAAAGAAAACCCCACAAACCCTTCAGAAGGCTCTTCTGAGGCTTAAACAAAATTTCTAAGGGGTTCTTGCATTTAAAAAAAAATAGACAACAATTTTTGTCATCTTGTTTCAATCAGGATTCTTAACTCACTTTCACTTCTTAGAAATTTTCTATGTATTAATTATGTAACAGTATGTGTATGTCTCTATATACAGAAAGTATTCTATACATCAGTCTCTGAAAACTACACCCCAAATCAAGCTTCCTAATCYAATTAAGTAGAAATATATTTGCCTTCAGCTGTTTGGCCTTTTTTCAGGGGATTCTGATTTTGARAAACAAAAAAACATTAAAAGACCTATAGATAACTTTTTGCCAGAAGAAACCAGACAAAAATAAATAACCATAAAATAAATATAAAGCCATACATACCAGACAAAAGAATTCACAAAATCATTCCATGAGAAATCCAGAACAAGCTTCCCCTATAATTAGGAATGAAAATATAATATAGAGAAACTGCCTGAGGTTAYATAGCATGTTGCAGTGCAAAATGCACTTTGGGTGAATCCAGAGCTCTGTTATTCGTTCTTCAGTGTTTAGCCTCTCTTTTAGCAACATTACTTCTTTGAAGTTAGGATTGATGGATCAAATGTGTGTGAAGAGCACAGGGATATTGCCATGTAGGGTCTTTTCTCCTCTGTATACAATAATATTTTTAGCTGAAGTGGCAGGTATTTYGGGAGACTGCTGAGAAAAAACACATCTGTGGAAAAGATTGAACTCCTGTTGAGATCCAAGGCCATGGTGAACAAACACTGGTGTCAGCAGTGTTCTCAACTCTTATTAAGATCTATCAGTTGAGAATGAGTAGTTAGTCAGAAAGAATCCAGTTGTGGAAACTGCCAAGAATAAGGGCAATGTTGAATAACCTCCTTTTACTTGCAGTTCTTGTTTTATCACACCTCTGAGGGAAGAATGCAACAAAGTCCTAAATGAGAACTACTTCAGCTTCCCAACTGGTGTATTATGACAAGTGATACAGCCTTCAAGGGGCAAAGCTGCCTGTAATATCTATTGAAGCAGAATTCTAGATGTCATATTTCTAGTAGCCTGTTCAGTTGCCTCTGAATTAGTTATTCATTTGCAAGCTACAGTATTAGTGCAAAAGCTACATCCACATATTTGGTACTTTATTTTGGTTTTATATTGTATTTAAAATGCCCACATCATTTGTTTTCACTCCATCTATTTCTGTCCCTCTTTCTCATATACATGAACTCACTTTGAGAAAATATGATTTTATTGTCTTGAGGCATTAAGTTTCACATATTGCTTGGTAGAAAAATGATATACAATTTACTGTACTACATTGTACAGTGGTAGTGTGTGTTTCCCAGAGGAAATGAAATGATTACTGCTGAGATGAGAAATGTAGAAGTTAACAAGTATAATAGAACAACACGAGCATGGTCATTGTCATTAATAGTGTTAATTATCCAAAAAAGTCTACTTTTTCATAGTGATGGATAAAGATAGAAAGAGGATGACACAATGCTGTTCTTGAGTCAGGGAATTTTAAAATCAGTGATCTGATTTTATCTGCATAAACAAATAGAGCATCTTGCATTTGTTCCACAAACATGACACTGCAAGAGAAGACAATGTATTAGTCCTATCAGCAGCTACAATTTGCTTGTTTTGTGAAGTTACAGTGTTCTGTGGCTTTACCTTATATGGCTGTCTAACCTGTTTTGGGAGATATATGTGTAATAAATACACAAAATACATAAAATCTGTGTGCATTTGTATGAACAAATCAAATCATTGATACAAAATTCATGCTAAAAAACCTGAGTATGTACAAGAGTGAAAACAAGCTTATTAACACCTAAGTAAGAGCTTTAATGCATTTAAGCACTTYATGCCCTCCTGAGTTCAGAATAATTCTTATTTGATGAGTAAGAAAAGTGAGACATGAAATGTATATGGGCTTCAGATACCAAGGACATTGATTTTGAATTTAACCCAACCTCAGTCTCCTTGCCTATACAGTCATAGCACCTGTGAGATGGGTAACAGATCTCCAATCTATCTGCCTTGTGAAAACACAAGGACTTCRCAGACAACCTTCATTATTGCCTGCAGAAAAGCCCATTGTAGGTGGCCTACACTGTATCATGGCAGTTTAMCCATCAAAAGCCACAGGACATTTCTGGCTGTTTTTTCACACAAAGTCCTCATCAGTCCAGACACTGGGCTCCAGATGAATCTTGAGTCATGCTACCAAATTTACTGTCTGGCCAGTCAGAGAAATTGATTTTGAGGGTAGAGATATTCCTCAAAAAACCACAGGCATATCTGTTGTAGTTGATTTGAAAAGTCACACACCCACACAACACTTAAAGAAATCAGTGGAATTCTCCTGAAAATAAAAAAAAACAACTCATATAAGTTTTAACTTAGTGCTTAAGATTTAGAAAAACGATTAGAGCATTTTGAAAATTTGACACTCAAATGTCTTCTTTAAAATCATCAAAAACTAAATGTCAGAGCTGGGAAGAGAATCCATATTCCACAAACTTCTAACTGTATGTYTCAGTAGCAATGATATTTCTTCAGTTTTAGAGATTGTTATTAAAAACCCTGGCCAAAAGTTTTGGCATAATTTTCTGCTGGGAAATCAGAGGATTACCTTAGATTCTTTTATTTCTTAAACATCAATTCAACTTCTTCACTAAGTCAGTGAWTACTTGGTTCAATGACATTTAGTCATGGATAGATTAGGTTATAATTAAGTTCAGACGTATTTACTGAGTGGACTACATGGAGCAAGTTGATGCTTCCACTRTTTTAGCTAATTTTAGCAAAACCTTACCAAAAATTGTTTCATAAAAATTGGTGAGTATGAAGACAAAATAACTGATAATCCTGGCAGGGGTTGTCACACAACAGAGGATTTTCTTGAGATAGCTTTCATGGCTGGGCATTTTTGGTATATTATCTTACAGTGATTTAATACTACGTTAACAATCCCCCAAAATTACAGTAGGAACCAGACAGAAATACAAGTTGCTCTGTTACTTAATAGCCTTCATTAAAAGGCTAAGTGTTTGAGCCAAAGTGTTTGAGCCAAAGCCCAGGAACTAAAGCTTGGAATGAGCACTGCCCTGGTAAAGTGATTCTTCAATCTTGYTGACTCAAGAAAACATAATTCCAGTCTACATGAAGTGTCTGAAATTGTCACTGAAAAACTTGTTGCTGAAGAGCAGCCTTGTCAGAAAGCTTATATATACTCAGTTACTTGAAATTTCAGACAGCTCTCAGTTGCTCAACAAACGCCAAGATCGTACAACCTATTCCTCCTGACAATTCACTGCCCAAATGCCCAAGAGATTTGCAGCCAGAATTAGTTCCGGAATTTGCTTTTGTTTTGTGTCTTCTGTCACAAATGATAAAYACTAAGCATCTTTTTTATTGGGTGTTTTGATGGCAACCAGAGAAAACRCACGCATGAAAGAGAAAGAAACTGGAAGTAGCGGAATATGCTCCAAAAATTGATTTTTCAACATGCCTTCATTGATTTTACAACTTAAGAAAGACATGGGGAAAAGAGTAGGTATTTTTCAATACTTGGCATTGTAGCAGACTATTCCACAACAACAACAAATTACATGCCAGTATAGGTATTACACAAATTATTATTGGGTCTAATAGGTTGCTGTCCTCTGTATGTACTGAACTAGAACAGTTAAAGTGCTTTGTACGTCACCGCAGTGAAATTTTGAAGCTTATGTCAGAAAACATTCTTTTCAGCAACAAGATTCAGGCTGATAAAGGACTTCTCACTTCAGACAGCTGCTACAACAGATGGAATTAAAGCCCCTCTGCACTCTTCTGCTCTTCTATAAGTTTGTCTCCATTGTCAYAAAGTTTGGGCAATTTCTTCTGAACTAATGTATTGCTCTTCTATAAATGGTATCTTGAATCACACGTGGTAAGAACTGACAGTTCAGTAAACTAATCATCATGCATCCCCAGCACTATTTTGTTCACAGAAAAAAAGGTACAAGAGCTGCACCAAAAAAAATAATAAAAAATAATAATAATAATAATAATAATAATAATAATAAAAAAGAAGTTTTAAAAGATGAGGATAATAAAAGGGTCAGAAAGACAGACCTTGTAAAACCTTTGGCAACTCTGAATCAAATTGGCATAAATTAATCCCATCTTGCTGTTACCAGGATTCAGACTCTTAATTTGCCCTTATCCACATTGCTGTTATAAGACCTATTTTTGGGTTAAGAGACATCAGAATTGCATAGACCTCACGTAATAATAAAGATGGGATGAAATATCACCTTTTGAGATGGAAGAAAAAGAAAGGGCAATTTCATTATGAGAAACTCATTTCTGGCCTAAGCAATAAGTCTATCCAAGTTTTTAGAAAAATCTCTTTTAAAGGACCTCTTTCTTTACATCAATTTTTCTTGGTAAAATTCTGCTTCTACATGGATAGCTCAAATTTTGCTTACCTGTCCTTTGTCTACTTGGTGTCAAAATAGAATCTCTAAACCACTATAAAAATTAAAATGAGCAGAAGAAACTCTGGTGTTCCTGACTGTTTTCACTGAGACATAGAAATGTACAATTACTTATTAAGGCGCATACCTTACAGCCCTAGGTTTCTCCTTCTCTAACATTTTCTTTTTCTGYAATGCATTGAAGTTAATAAACTTTTATGAAGACCTGGTAGCCATTAAGGAACAGGAAATAATGAGAAAGGTGTTGTACAATGATGCTTATAAAACCCAGACAGTTGCTAAAAAAATAATTCCTGTAATGATCAAAATGCTTTAAACTTAGCCCATAAATTAAAGTTTTCTGTTGCATTTTTTGAGACTAAATCCAGACCTATAGAAAAATAATATTTTGATTTACTCTTGGAGGTATAACTTGAAAAATGCTACTTAAAAATAAATGAAAATAGTTGGTATCACATTAAAAGAAGTATATATGATGGCTGGTATACAAGATCAGAATGTAAATGTAAAATAAAAACAACTAAGGCACTATGAGTGCTTTCAGCATTTTTTGACTTTTATTTTTTGAATATGCTTCCTTGGTACAGCAAGTCATAGAAAACATCAATTCTTCTAAATACTTTCTCTTCCATAATTATTCCATTGTTGAAAATATACCAGCTGTGATGCCAGTTCTCTCTTGTTTTAAGACTAGATATTTTCTGTCTGGCAACACAAACATMACACTTTGACTAGATATGAATATGAGTGAATTTATCTTGAATTAAACATTTTCTTTCCTTTTCTATAAGTATTAGAATTAATATCATTTATACTGGTGGCTCAGCCACAGAAATTGTGCTTATTGAATCAATAAGTAAAAATCAAAAACCTAGAACCAACAAGAAAATTACAAATTAAATATTAAATTAATTTCTTAATACCTTCATAAGGGCATACAATTTACATTGCTGCAATATCACCTCTCATTGGTAAATGGAGTAAAAAGGAGTAAAAGGAGTAAAAACTGTTTCTCAGAAAAATTTAGGCTGTTAAATCCCATGAGCAAGTTTAACAGATGGCATATAGAAGTACACCTCTAGAGACAGCAGTGAACTCTCATTGAAATTAACATGATGTATTGAATTTTTTTTTAATCTTTTAAGATAATTCCAGGAAAACAGGCAGTAGCCTTTTGACTTGTGGGTTCATGGCTTTCAGACTTCATGTCAGGCAGCTCAGCATGTGCACTGGTGAATACTTCAAGTTTGTATGCAAAGAATACACTGGATCAGCACTGGCCGGGTTGTTAATATCCTCTTCTCTTGCATAGGTGACCAGGAACTAGACCTATGTTTGTGTGATAAGTTAGGTGACAGAAGAATATGATTTTTTTGTTCTGCTGTCACATCAATCACTGTACTCATACTAATATTAGATRTTGCATGGCTCCTCTCCTCCTAGCTGCAGGTGAGATAGTGAGCACACACTTGATTAAACCTTACAAAGAAGCAAGATGGGAGAGCAATGACCACTCTATTCTCTCTGAATTGTTTGATGCTGGTGCATATGTAACTTCACACACCTATACCAGAGACATAGTTTAAGGTATTTTAGTGTTAAAAGCCTAAAAAATACAAAAATATTCCAAAATTGATTTCATTCTTCCAAATTGATAACATTTAAGTGTTATGTTGGCAACCATATTCAGGTATTGAAACCCATTTTGGTTCTGTTTTCTTYGCTTTTTCCTTTGTATTGTTGTGGTTTAACCCCAGCCAGCAGCCAAGCCCCACACAGCAGCCYACCCACTCCCCCACCAGTAGGACTGGGAAGAGAATGAAAAGGGTAAAAGGCAGAGAACTCATGGGTTGAGATAAAGACAGTTTAAAAGGTAAAGCAAAACAGGCTCTTCCAGCCTTCCAAGCATCCCCAACTTCCTTGCCAGCCTGGCAGTACAAAAAGGAAAAATACTGACCTGAAAGGAAGAATGAATTCTCTGCACTGATAAAATACAGTGCAGTGTGTGTGTGAGGAGGTGTTTCCATTAAATAAAAGCATTCCTTTTTATTTTACTTTTTATCTCAGTGTGTCTATTTCACCCAATGAAACAAAAGAAAAAATACCCRAAAACCAAAGGAGGAGTGGGAATAGAAATGTCATATTTCAGAAACCTGTACAACTCATTGTACAGAAGGAAATGTACTTTGACTATATTAGCTACTGATGGTAGTTAACCTGTTCATTTTCTTCTCAAGCTGCCTRTTAACTTTCTGCTGTTTCCCACTTCTGCTGGTCCAAGCATTAAAAATCTAATTTTATTCTCAAACTTCAGTTTCTCATAAGGAGTTATAACTTCTGTTGTCAGTTTACCTAGGATATTTACTGTGCAGGGGTATTTATGAGACCACTTGTCTATTAGAGTCTGTAACACATACTCGTAATCATTACTTTAATCTSTAGCTTCAGTTACAGTCTAGTGTCCTGGGTAACCCAAAAAATGTGTATTGCAGTTCATATCTGTGCTATGCCAACAGGCCCAACACTGTTACAGCCCCTTTTAGACCTGAGGGCCAGTAGTGGAGCTGGGCTGTCTGGCCCARGGCTAGCAAGGTGTGGGTGCCAGGGTTCCTTTGAGAGCTGGAGGACACTCATGCAGAGCCTCTTTATCTTTTGCTCTTGCCAAGCTACTGAGAAGCTGAGGCAGCACAAGGCAGAATCTCTACTTTGCCTGTTTTTTTCCTGGGCTTTGGAACACCTTCTTTGGCAGTGATTGCTGGAGGCAACCCTGATCTCTGGAGCCAGGATTGGCAGCTTTCAGTGCCTGGCAAGTCCATTTTCTTTCCCCCACAGGGCAGCAGCAACTCCAWACTGCAGCACTGGCACCAACCGTGTCCAGCTGTCCGAAGAGAAGCAGAGAAATTGACACTGCATGTTTGCAGCTGCTCTGGAAAGCACCGGCACCCCCTGTCTGCTGTTAGAACTTCTCTGTAAGCTCCCRAATTCCGGGGTTTTTCTAGGGGGAAGGTTGAGTGAGTGGGGTCTTCTCTGCTGTGTTGGCTTTGTCCTTTGGGCCATGCAGTCTTTTACAGGACCCACCATACAGGGGCTTTTCCACCATTTTTTTTCCTTTGTTCCTGGGCAATCCACAGGATTCAGCACCTTTGTGTCTTATTTACTGTTATCTTACCAATTGCAGGTTCATTTTTTAGTAAATTTTATTTTATATTTTTATATTTTATATTTTTATATTTTTTCACTTGTTGATTCTTGCATTTTTCTCTCCTTGTTGGTGAAAAGGAAATGGTTAAAACTAAAAGGGGAGGTAACTCCTTTTGGAGTGTCCACCATTTACATTGTCTTTAGCTGAGACAACAGGGTGCTCAGAATAAGAGATGAGTTTCAAATTACATTCATTCATGCAGCATTTTAAACATTTCTGCTCCCCAGGTATGACATTTTACTGCAGATAGCAGGAAAAAAATACCTTTTGGAATCCTGCTTTTCTGGGAGAATTTGGAGCATAGCTAGAAAACAACAGTTTTTCATTATCTGTACAAATTAATTGCTTCTACAGTGTGGTTATTATAGAAAAAAATTTAAATCAGCTTTCCAGAAAACCTTTGGAGTTTTGAAGATAATTATTGCTAAAAACCATTTTAGTTTTCAAACAAATGTGAAATTTATAGTGTAGTGTGATTCAAATGCAGAATAAAAAATGTTTTGTGAAGTAATTGTTGAGATCCAGCTGCTAATTATGAAATTGTTTAGCAGAGGCTGAAATAGTTAAATCAGGCTGATTTTAGCTGCAGTTAGAAACTACTTTGGCAAAACATAGAAGTATTTTTTTTTTTTCCTTCTTGATGAGTATCAATCTATTTTATTTCATCTTCATTTCTATGGGCCACTTCAGAGGGGAGTGTTTTACACTTTTATTTTTTTTTTTTAGTAGCTACAGTTTGTGAGGCTCCATTATCTAATACATCCAACACATGCCACTTTCTGCTATAGACGTTTGGCTGCCATGGTGACAAGTACTATAAAAAAGTAAAAGTAGCTCACTAAAGATTTTTGGTGCTACTAGATGCATCATTTTCTGCMTCGTTTCAAATAACTTCTTTCTGCTTAGGCTTTCTTACTTTTCAAAATAGTATTTTGGCATTACATAATGACCAAGAAAAATAAGGAAGACTGAGTATCTGGTATTAGTTCTGTTATTACCTACTTGTGCCCTATTTCTCCCTTGGTGTGTTTAAAGGTCTTAGCTGYTGATAGAACTAAGATGCTGTATGATTGTCAGCTCAGGGACTGTAGGAGAAATTCTTCAAATTCAGTCAGAACTTTGCAGGCAATATTGGAGGGTAACAAGATATTATCTCATGTTTTTTTAATTTACTTTGTCTGAAAACAAACAGATTCTTGCATGCTTAGAATTTCTAGCTACTAATATTCTATCACTAACCACTATCATCAGCTTTTTAGGCTGTTTGCAAAGAGAAAGACAGATACAATTCTTAGGAATAAACACCAGTGGTGGGATTCACATCATGATTCAAAATACTTGTTATTCAGTTCTCCCTAAAACAGATGCCTGAGGTAAGATCCAGTTTTAAACACAGGGGCTTATTGCCATTGTAGATASTCAGTGTGCAAGATATGCATCTGGCTGACAGATATGAGACAGGACTTACTTAAGATGGAGGATTGTAAGAGGAACAACTATTTCTTTGAGCCTGCAGTAATTTTGTGTATATGGATTGTGSCTTGCTCCAGTGGGTTTGTCAAGTATTTAATTTATTCTCTTTCTTCCTTACCTCTCCCCTAGTAAGACTAAGAGTTGAAGAGGCAATCAGAYACTCTAGTACTGTGCACGGCATACTATTATACAAAGAGCTAAACATGACAGAATGTAAAATAAGCACAACATTGTGTCAAATGGAAAGAAAAGTATGGCAGACTGAGAACTYCTCCAGGAAGAAATTGAAGCATAAATGTAGATATATTCTCCTTGAGTTCTTTCACGACAAAAAAAATAAATAAAGTGTATTGGATGTTGCCGATATTGGCAAAAACTCCGATACAAAATAAGCATATGATAAAAAAAGATTGTATCTGAAGTCTGAAAAACACTGCAAGAATCTACCCAGTTAGAGTAGTATAGAGCAGGCCTGGCTGTTGAGGTCAGGAAYACACAAATAATCATCATCTGGGTTAAAGTATAGTGTCTGGTTATTCTGATTCTTATATTTGCTCATAAAGTTAAATGCTGTTGTGCATTACTTGATATTACAAGCTTGTGATTGTTGAAAAAACATCAAAGAGATGTCACAGACAGTTTCAAAACAGGTAAATGACATCAAATGGCAAAAGCTAGATATCTTTAGCAGCCAATCACCTGAATTGCTTTGAAAGATCATGGCTTCATTATCTGTAATGGGATTCCAAATCTTGATCATGTGTAAAGGTGTACAGTTAATTATCCTAGTCTCAAAATGTGCTTTCAGTAGAGAGAGTCTTAATACAAGCAAAGAAAAAGGAAGAAAAGTTATAACAAGATAGAATGGTCTCGATTTACTTAGTTGTCTTTCTGTGGCTGGCTGCTGTAATCTGGAGCATTTARCATATAGATCATATGATCCACCAGCTTTGGCTGGTGAACAAAGGAAGTTTGATAGATATACTCCTGTCTGAACCTGCAACTGAAGGCCAAGTGTCATACTAGTAGCCATTCCAAAAGTCACTAGGCATTTTGTGGGGGGAACTCAATCAAATTCCTACAGACAAGATAAAGAAAGACATGTTAAAAATAGTTATCAAGGGGATAAGGAATAGGGAGAAAGTCTTTCARTAGAAAACTCTCAAAGTTGTTTATTTGTAAATGTAAAGAAAATGAAGATGCATATCCCATTAAGTAACTGTTTTAATATATGTGAAAATTCACATAGGTGGATTGGGCACTTAATTCACAGAAAACCCAGCCTCTCATTCAGTTGTTTATGAGCCCAAGAGTCACTTTTTAAATCAATTGCAGTAGTTTCTACAGAAGAGCTGASTGCAAATTGCATGAAAAAAAAAAGAAAAGGAATTAAATTTGAAAGGATGTTTCCATAGCAGGTGTGCCAGTTTTAGGTTCCTCTGAAAGACCCAAACAGAGCATGCAGCCTGGTGCTACCAACACATATGGAAAGCAGCTACACTGGTCCCAGGAGAGTCAACAGCACATGGCAGACTGGGGCTGTGATGGTGCTTTGGTCACATTTAAATCAGTCCCCAGCCAGCATGGTGATGCTATGTTATACAGACTCACAGATTCTGAGYTGGGAGACCCCAGAAGGATCATCAACTCCAACTATTAATAGAGTGGCCCATGCAGGGATTGAACCCAGGACACTGATGTTAATAGCACCATGCTCAGACCAAGTGAGCTAATAGGAAATGGTCTCCAGGTGTTCCATAGGGAACCTCACTACAGGGGCAGTGCCATGGTGCCAGGCAGGCCTGCTGCTCTCTGGGCAATGGCAGTGGAACACGGTCCCCACGGCACTGGGCAGGGCTCAGCTGCCAGGGCCCATCTCTCCTCTCAGCCAGGACATGGGGGCAGCCCCAGCCTGCACCTCCCTGGGGACAGGGACAGACCAAACCCGCAGATAAATCTGTCACCCTGTGTGGGGGGGCCTGGCTTGCTGTGCCCATAGCTGGGCAGGCAGGGGGTTAAGGAGCTGCAGACTCCCTGCTGTGGGGCCACTGGGGCAGGGACTGACAGCCCCAGGGGGTTGGAATTGGACCCTGGCCTTTGGTAGGGGAGGGGGAAGATACAAGGACCACAAAACCATTCAGGGCCCCTCAGGACCCTGACAAGGAGGAGGCAGAGATCCTCTGCAAAATGATGGTGAAATTCTTCGCTTAAGGTCTCTAATACCCATATTTTTGTAAATGCAATGACAAATGGTGAACCATGCCTTTTTACAGCCTTCACATATGAATTGAAATGAGTTTTAAATAAGCTGAGTTTTATCAATCCTAAATACCTGTCTTAGTGTTTTCCCTCAATTTAATACATACCCATAAAAATTGCAAGGAAGAGCTCTGAGGAGCAAATACTGTGAAAACATCTGAACTGCAAGAATTCTTTGGGGTGTTGCAGGAAGACCATCACATCYCCAGGCACAGTCATGCAAACAAAGACTGCATCAGTGAA
The DNA here is from genome assembly GCA_003546035.1 of Mixornis gularis. NCBI lineage: Eukaryota > Metazoa > Chordata > Aves > Passeriformes > Timaliidae > Mixornis > Mixornis gularis. Next base: position 1,057,499 of record QVAJ01000022.1, read on the forward strand.
ACTGAAAGTGATAAACTTTCTTTTTTTTGATTAAACTTAGACAGCTGTAAAGAAAAAGAATATACACCCTTAAATATCRTGTCATAATTTCTGACATAATTCTCCTTGCATATTACTGAAGCCCTTAAATTATGAATRGGGGTTATATTTCAGATTTAATTTAGTATTAAGTAGCTAATGGACCTGTCATCCAGGTTCTGCAAGAAGTGAAAAAAAAMCAGAAAACACACAAAGAAAACAATGAAGTATATTGTTTCAGAGAAGATATAAAATACCATTTGTCTTCAATAGAAACATCTTCAGCAATGGATGTCTCTCACAATGTAAACTGCTGTGAAACAAACTGTCATGAAATAAATTATAGGGAAGTGTATGCAAGGAATTGAGGTTAGCAGCTGTGTGYTTCTTTTCTGTAGAGTAATCTGTTATATTTCCACCTCGCTTTGGAAAGTGCAAAGGGAAAAGTATATTTTGATTAWAAACAGAATTAAAGGATGTATGTTTCCAAAGGAACAGAAAATGATAAAAAGAGACCAAGAACATGAAATTTAAGATTTTCATTTCTTTTACAGGTATTGATAAACAATAGTTAGTCCTTGAATTAGCTACTGACTCATAATCCAACTCTGTGTGGAGAGTATGATTATTGCTTGACATATTTAGAAAGCATAAAATGTAAAGCTTAGACATTAGCTCATCTTTTTTAGTTTGTGATAAATGCATGTTGTAAATTCAGATTACTTTAGATGTATTATGCACATGAAATGCAAATAGAATGGCAAAAAGAGTTCTCATTTCAAAACGTGAAAGAAATGACGCTTCATTGTTGCACTCTCATCAAAACACTGTTTGTGTTGTATAATTGCTCTATAAAACTATCATGTGATAGTTCTAACAAAATAGAGCCATACATTCTCCCCCAAAAAACCCAGCACAAATGGCTTTGTGTCTTTAAGGATTCAATAGTTCTTTATTTATTCATCCATAACAACACWGATTACTACTATAACAAACTTAGTTTTTCATTCAGAGTTTGTGTATACATGGACATGGCCTTTCACTAAGTCTGAAAAATTATACTTTTGCATATTATTTAAAATAATATTACACCAAAACCAAGAAGTCCATATATTGATATATGATGCATAGTGAAACACTGGGATTATAATGCAATGGTAAACATGTTAAATGTCTGGCCCTACTCCATGATTGACATAAATTCACACGTAACTGAGTCAATGCAAGCTGGGCCTTCGAGGAGCCTGAGCTGATCAGGCACAAACTTGGTGACAGAACAGCCCTGTCTGTTCTGCTGTGACAAATAAACTGGAAATAATTTCTGTTTATTTGTYGCATAGAGGAAAAATTTCATTGATCTTCTGGGCACTTAAAAAGCTTTCTGTGCCTTATCTTATATCTGTGAAACAGAAATAGGATAGGACTTTTAGGTTCTCCTAATTTAGCAACTATGCAAAACAATTAGGGCTACAATACAAAAAGAACTTTAAAGTTTTCTTTCAGCCTTGGGATATAAAACCAGTGGAAACTCTGGCCTCAAATGGTCAAATGAAAGACAAACCACATAATAATAATAATAATAAATAGCAACATTATAAATATTTCCAAAAAAAAATCATTATTTTTCCCTATCTATTAAAAAAAAAGAAGACAGAACAGACAAAGAAGTTCAAGCAGTGATTCTGCAAAGAGAAATATCAATCTTCCATTCCTGTGCATTCATTCTTATATATTTCATGTTCTGATTACTGAGGATTCACACATCTTTTATTAGTTTAACTCCATCCTATCACAGCTGTTTTCTAATGAGTGCATAATAATTTGTTTAATATAATCAGAAWTATGCATTAACTGAACATAGTTGTTGCACTTTAAAAAAGGAAAATTAAAAAAGTTGTGCATATCTTTGAAAATTGATTTTAAACAACATCAGGCTGTTTTATCAGCTCAAGACAGCCTCATRTATCCTAATATATCAAATACCTTAATCTGATACTTGTAGGTAAGAAGAAGGTAAAAAAGAAATCAGAAACAACTTGCTTTTCAAAAGCTGAGACACAAGTAAAAATGAAAAATAGACAACAGGCTTTCGATCTTTACTTGGCACAAACYCTTTCAACATGCTTTAGGAACAAGATGAAAGCTTTTGATTTTGCTGTGTCATTTGAAAAATTGGAAATTTGTGTACATTGTGACAAAATGGGCACATTAAATATTACAATTGAGTCCTGAATAGGCACAAGCATGCAGCACACATGCACAAAAACAAATCTATTAATCCTTGCATTTTTTGTTTCCAGACTCAGATAAAAACCAAATGGAATTATTTTTCTAGTTTTCTGTCTCAGATTCTTCACATGTTCTTTGTGTAGATTTCTGTAACTAATGAATGCAGTCAGAGCAGGTGGAGAATAAATGTTGAATGTGGTGCCAACTACATACAGCAGTCGTGACTRGATTTGGCAACATTCAGTATAACTGAAGTTCTGAAGCCCTGCTGCTCAATAGACATTTTTCATACATCTTCTCATRAGTTTATACTGAGAAAACCAAGCATGTGAATAAGAGTACTTTAAAGAAAATGTCACTTTTTTCTAAATGAAAAGATTTTTCCTTAAACAAACAAACTAACAATAAATATGTTTTAAAGAAGTTTTATGATCTGGGAGRTATATATGCTGTTTTGCAACATTCCACTAGCAAAACAGGACTCTTGCACTTGTCTTCACTTTTTTTTTTCCTAGGCATAATAGTGAGGTATTCTTTATTGGACAATGCAGGCTTTCTAGAAGTAGAATTAAGAATCMATCTCTGTGTCAGAAAGAAGGCTTCCACCACAGTATAACAATGTATGATGTCGGTCAAAATGCAAAAACTGACTTTAGGTTCTCTATGGCTAAGTTCATTCAGGGATACAGCTGGATGTGCAATACCATGGCCTCTACTGTTTGTGAGGCAGCACCAAACCATAGACTTGGCAAATTAGGAGCAGGAAAGATACAAAACATAACCAACCCTATAGACCAAAATTGGGAATTAATATCATTGTAGTTCACAGACCTGTCATGCTTTAAAAGTAAAATAGTGCTGGGAAAGAAATAGTTCTAAAGACTAAGGACTAGAAGAAGCCACAAATTTTCCACTAAACCACTAAATATCTGTTTATCCTGCAGAGTAAATGCACCATGCTGAGGCACCTCAGGATCTGGTGTTTGCAGTACTTCAGCATACAGTATTTAACTATTTAACCATTGGCTACTAAGAGTCARCCAGCACTTTGTAGGGACTCACTTCCAGAAAATCTCTGACTGGAGGTGTGGAGAGCTTGAAACCACTATGGAAAGTTTTTTGCCCCAAACTAACAGAGGAAATAATGTGGTGATCTATTTTTTAATCCAAATCCACCTTGCCTTTCTGTGACAGGACACTTCTTTCAGATTGCCTTAAGATGGCAAGCCTTATCATGAAGAAGATGCTGGGAAAGATTTCATATTAAGGAGATCAGAACTATTTTAATCAATTCAGCTTYGCCTTTTCTTCCTTAAGTAGTTCATGAGAGAAGCCATACACTTAAAGGGAGAAATATTACAGTACTTGTAATACTAGCCTGAACTTGTATTCAGGCTAAAATATGCTATCTGCATTACTTTTCTGTATAAGCCTGCATCAAATAAAGACCCAAACTATGTGATAATCTCAAAGTAGTAGAATTGCATTTGTTGGAATCATCAAAATTCTTACCATAAGCTTAAAAATAAACCACCACTTATTCATAAGCATATTTATATGAAAAACTTCCACTCAAGTTATAAATCATTAAGGGTCTACACCTTGACATATTAAAAGCTGATGTTATTGTTGATTCCAAATCAAGTCATGCTGTCAGGATTACCTTCCTTTTTAAAGGACATTTTGTGTTTTACCTTAAAAATCCCTTTGAAATAATTTAGCTTGCAGTTTTTTCTTGTTATTGCATTATTTAGCCACAGGGAGAAATAGAACATTGTTATTTCAGCTATGCTTCTTTAATAGACTTCTTAACTTGAAAGAGAAACTTATTGGGTTTTTTCCTGCTTTCTAAATGAAAGGAAAGCTATGTTTTAGGAAATGAACAAATTAAACTAAAATGTAAACATGCAGTGAAAGGCAATATCATGCAGCATTTGATGGAACTGCGGATTAAGCTGAAATCAAGCATTAATTTAGTCACTGGAGTAAACATTTGGAGCTGTTCAAATGTATATGCAGTCTTTACTAATAAATTATCAATAAAATTTCTCAAGTGTWTTTGTTACATGATTTAATAAAATTGTGGACTCTGATACAATTATAAAGGACAGAACTTTATTAGGTGGAAAGCAAATGAGATGCCCCAGGTTGGTAGAAATGCATAAATAGATATTAAACCAGCAGGATCWAGGATCAGGAATAGATAAAAACATTTCAAAATCTATGGAAACTGGTAATATCAAAACATCTGTATTCAGCACCCTGCTTTATTAGAGGTCTTTCAAAAAGTTATTTCAGATTACTCCTGCTGGTATTATCTCAGTCTGGGCACACAGAGAATGCCCAAATTCAAACCCCCACTTTAGCATTTAAATGTCCAAGATTTGGCTTTAAGAAAGTAAGCTTAATGGCCCTGGGGACAATTTTACAAAAAAGGACACTAAAAGGACACTAAAAGGACACTAAAAGCAGATTTTCAGTACTCCAATGCAGACGCAAACACACTTATACACACAGTTTTATACTGACACATATACTGTCAACTTTCCATTTTGTTGAGTTTTTTCTAAATATTTTTAAATTAATGACACCCTTGTCTCCAAATTCTCATTTACTTAACAGTATTTTTAATATTTTCTTCAGAAGATTACACTGATCCATGTTGCKGAAATCTGCTGTAACTGGATTTTAGTCTAGATTTGAATTTGGCATACCAAATATTTTTTTTATCTAGTGTCTTTTCACTCCTTAAGTTCTCTCATAAAAGAAATATAAACATATATACAAACTCAGTAAACTTCTACAAAATTAGTAAATTAATYTGAAAATATCCACTGTCTAGGTCTTAGTCCATGCTGCACATTTTCAGTCCCTTTTTTTAATGTTTAAAGAAAAAAATTCTGGTTTTKCTCTGCTTCTCAAAACCTTTTAGAAACCTGTCTGGTAGTAATTTTATCCAGCTTCTTAGTCAGACACATAATCTGTTTACCACAKAAACCAAGGACAAATAATTGCAGAAGAGCCTTAGGGAATGAATGACACTTTCATAAAGTGTAGTTGCTTTGGATGGAAATCTGTACAAAATAAGCTCATAGTTAAATGCATAAATTGTATTTTTGTTTATCTGAGCTCTAGTGCAGTCCATGAGAAAAACTGACATAAATTTTGAAGGTTGCCATACATTTATAYATTGCACAAGGTGTTTAGCTAGAAAACCGGCACTCGGTTCATAAATATTCTTTCAAACTAGTTATTTCCTAACAGAGCCTGCTCCTTCAGATGGAAGAGGCTTTTCCAGGACAGCTTAAAGCTGTGAYAAAAAACTACCTGATCCTGTGAAATCCTGTTAGTGAAACTCAGYTCCTCTTTGGACACATCTAATCAGATGCTGTCTGGTGCTTGAACATTCTCACTCTCACTAGTTCATTCTTAACACTCTTTTAACAAATTCATTTTGGGATTAGTATGAGAAAAAACTTCATTGTGCTTTCTTTCTAACACTTCTGTTTGTTTGTTTGTTTTAGTTATTTTAGGYGGAAACAGAAGGAATTGAAAAAACAATCAAAATCATTTATTGAGCACTTATTACCAAGAGCTAATTTATGTCAGGAAGTAGAACTACAGTGAACTTCAGCTGGATTCCAGACTTKCAGTCTTTCCTTGGTAATTCTTTCCACACATTTTTCAAATAATTCTTTTYACATATTTAAATCTGTATCAAAAGATTACTGCTTTACCTTCCCTCCCACACCARTGCATTCAACACCAGTTGTTCCAAGCTGACAGTCTTAAGTTGATTAACTSTAGTCTTTTTGTTGATCCGAGCTGTTAAAAATGTGTATGGTAGTGCATTGCTATTAAAAATTGAGAATGAACRTGAACAGGGGAAAAAAGATATACTCAAAATTTGAATTTAGAAGAATGTCACGCACAGATTAATGACCTTGTAGAGACCTGTGGATTGACMGACTGCAATGCCAGATGGGGAGCCAAACATAAATGCTGGCCTCCATAACTGAGTTTTTCTGTAAATGTCAGTGTCAGTTGATTCCTTCCTCTGACCAGGAAAACAAATGTGTTCAGTCTGCAAAGTAGAAAATAGGCAGCAGCTACTGTTCAGCAGCAGCATTTATAAGAGCTCTGAGGCTGGAAGTCAGATTGTTTTAGGCTTCTAGTTAGATGTGCCTGTCAGAGTAAATGTGTTTTAAAATACTTATCAGAGAAGATGAGAGGTTTGTCTAGAAGACAGGGAATTGCTACTTAAAATATGTACTTCTTTTTTATTTGATATCAGGCTGGAGCGTTCCACAACATTACTTTCCCCCTTTCTTTACTGACATCATAGGCCTGCTTTGCTATCTTTACAATTTCTTATTTTGTAATCTTCTCTTTAGAGAAGTGGTGTCATTTGTACATTGGATCATTCAGTCTTGCATGAAAATACTGCATCTAGATACATTCAGAATTAACAGGTTTTCTTTGCAACTCACTGCAATTTTTCATAAATATTCTGCTTAATTTTTATTTCATTAATTTAATAATGGCAGAGAAGGATGAAGGGAGAAAGGATGGGGAAGGAGAGATGGAGGGAGGGAGCAGCTCCAGTTGTGTATATAGACTGTGGAATGAGAGGCTGAAAAGCACTACTGTGAAAAAGGACCTGGGGGTCCTGGTCAGTGGGAAGTTGAGTCTGAGTCAGCAGTGTCCTGGCAGCCAGGAGGGCCAGCCCTGTCCTGAGGGGCATCAGGAACAGCATCACCAGCTRGGCAAGGGATGGGATTGTCCCGCTCTGCTCTGCACTGGGGCAGCCTCACCTCAAGTGCTGGGGGCAGTTTTGGGTGTCTCCATATACAAAGGACATAAAGGCATTAGAGAGYGTCCAAAGAAGGCCACGAGAAKGGTGAAGGGTCTGGAGAGGGAGCTTATGAGAGCAGCTGAGGTCACTTGGTCTGTTCAACCTAGAGAGGAGACTGAGGGGAGACCTCATTGTGGTCTTCAGCATCCTCAGAAGGGGAAGCAAAGGGGCCAACACTGATCTCTTCACTCGTGTGACCAGTGACAGGACAGTGACCAGGGGAGGTTTATGCTGAATATCAAAAAAGGGTTCTTCACCCAGAGGGTGGCTGGGCACTGGAACAGGCTCCCCAGGGAAGTGGTCAGAGCACCAAGCCTGACAGAGTTCAAAAAACATTTGGACAACACTCTAAGGCACAAGRTGTCTTGTGCAGGGCCTGGGACATGGGCTCAAGGATCCTGATGAGTCCCTTCCAACTCAGCATATTCTATAATTCTATGAAAAGAGAGGATAACGTAGAAATAATTGTTTCTTCAAATGATMTCTGAGAGAAAACAAACCCACGAAAAAATTCAATAACCGTTAGTGATAAAAGCATTTTGCAATTTATTTCCAAGAGCAGATCAACCATTTGTTTCCTTTCTTATAGAAATTTTTTTTCAGAAAATACTCACTTTTTCTGTCTTTACAGATAGAGGTTGAGGAGAATTCCAATAAAGAATGATCTCTGTACATGCAATTAAAATTTTGTGTAATGAATTAGGCACTTGAGAACAAGCACCAAAAAGATTTATTCTTTATTTTATTTTATTTTATTTTATTTTATTTTATTTTATTTTATTTTATTTTATTTTATTTTATTTTATTTTAGTTTATTTTATCAGTGGCTTTTTCAATTTAATTTATATGTCTATGTGTCATTTTCTTGACACACAGTAATATTCTAATCTCAGTAAAAAGGGGCTGAAGCTGAGTACTATTTTCACACTAGATACTACTGACTATAAAGAGTGAAATTCCTCTCTGCTATTCAGGCATGTCACAACTTCAATATGTAAGATGCAAATTGCATGCTGTTTCATGCATTGGATATTGTTTAGCATGAGTATGGGGAGAATACATGTTGCTAATGTCATTTCTATGTCTAAATCTATATTTAGTACAAATAACTCTCTGCCTTGGAAAAGATACAAAATTTATTTAATTGATCTATGTGCATTTTTTTTAACATCTTCTGTTTTATAGAAACTATGTTTAAAAATATTTAAATGGAATTATATTATTAGTGCTATCAGTTTTATTTGTGTATTCAGTTTCCCAGCTAAATAGTGAAATGTCAAAAGTCAGTTTGGGCTGACACTGGACTAAAATGGTAATGATAATGATAATAAACTCAATGGTGAGCTACACAAGCAAAATTTACAAATACCTGCTGACTTACTTATTAATTCTAGGGCGTACTCAGGCACTTTTTTGGGTCTTTGTTCTTATCTGATGGTTTAAAAAAACCTGCAGATTAATTTGGATACTTTCTTATTTTCTATATGTGAACAATATGACCTGAGATAATGAAGTCAATGAATGTTAGACAACTTATTATTATTAGCCTATTATTTAAACATAGATCTCACAATAAATCTGTCTGATTGTTTAAATGGTATTTCCTCCAAAARTATGATGAAATCCCAAATCTGGGGTACTCCCTCTGTGTGCATCTGTATTTGTACTAAATTTTTAAAATGAATATTCTCTAAGCACAAYCGCTTCAGGAAGCTATTCCAGGATCTAATAAACCTCAGTGTCAAAATATTTCCCCTGACTCTTTAAATATTTTCATTACCTCAGTTTAGTCCCATTGCCACTAAATATGTCCCAAATTGTTTTTGTCTGCTTTGTTGTTCCAAAATTCAAATCCTGAACCTAATTTCACAGGTATGTTTGTGACAAATACAGTGGGATCAGGAGTTTTTAACAGAGTCAATAGTCCAGGCTATATACAATCTGAACAAGGAGGGAAGTTCTTTCAGCTGTTAAAAGAGAAATCTCAGGAGTCTTATGCACAGAACAATTTATATTCCTGCATATAAACTGGGAATTATGAACTAGTGGCTACAGTGAAKAGAAGGTCAAATTGCACTTCTGAAACACAAAAGGACAGCCTGTGTAGGGAGCCAATGACTTCCAACTTGCAGATATCCTTTTCATAAAGATATAAATTATTTTATAGCTAACAGGAAAATTCTTCAAGAGTAATGAAAATTTTCTTGATCTCCTGTGAAGAGAGAACTGCATGTGAAGACATGGCCAATTGGTTCTTGAATGCAGAAATCAATAAGGGTCAACTCCAGGAAAGTATCAGTGATGTTTATTTTGTTCATGAATCCCAAAACTCTGCTAYCTTTTCAGATTTTATTATTTCTTCATATTTGCCTCATTTCTCATATATTTTCAATGAGGAATGTATGAAAACATATCATGTAGAGGTCCTCAACTATTTTGTTCTTTATTTTATAAAGAGAGAAGTATGTACTCGTGCTTAAGGGYAAAATATCAAGTTACATAGAATTCACTCGTTTCTTTGTAAAGTTCTCTACTGAGCATCCATTTGGAATTAATTAACAGTACCATACACTAATTTGAGTTCTGGATACTGGAACAACTGAATAATCCATACGTTTGATACTGTGAGGTGGGTAAACATAACTGAAGTCAACTGTTGCTCAGACTTACGTATTTTCTCTGAAATTACACTCGTTCTCTGGGCTTTTTTTATATATGCTCAYGCAGAAGATTAGATTATTTCCCTGAGGTATTATCTCAAATGCTTTCTTTATTAATTTCTCTGAGAACAAATACAATATTTAGTAGACAAAGTCCATCATGTCCTCTTTTTGGTATAGGTGAAATCGATGTTTTAAGATTTCAATTAAGATGCAGATTTTCACAGTAYAATCTTATGTTCTTCCTCCTCCATTGGAATGATATTAATGGCATGTTCAGATTTAGGCCTTTTATTCTCCCTGCCTGCACTGTTTAAACCAGGTTGATTTGAGAATTCAATAACAAGTGATGGATGCTGTATTCCAAGAACATTTGATAAGACATTTTACTCCTTAGTGAGATATTTTGTCTTATTTTTGTGCTTTACAAAGTAATATCTTGATGCTTCKAGTACTGCTCTTATCAGAAAGACACATGTATGATGATTCAGTACACATTCTTGGCATTTTCAAACTTAATCTACAACCTTAATCAGATGAAGAAAAAAGTTCTTTTACTTCATCATGAACGTAATGTGATTGAAAAAGATTCTGTGTTCATGGATCACCTTTGTTAATGGACTTTCTTGACCAGTTTTACCTTGGTTACTGCTTAGATCTATTACTAATGCACCATGAAATTTTGTTATCACTATATTATTTGCTATAGAATTGCAACTATATAATGATTCATCTAAGATATTATTCAAAATATTCTGTATGGTAATATTTCTGTGATTTAAGTTTTCTATTGCATTATCTTTATCAGCAAAAGGAGGAATTATTTAGTTGGTAAAGGCCTTGAAGATTGCTCATTATTCATAGGCATAATAAGTATTACAAATTTGGGTTCTGATAGAGATGCACATCCCTGTGATAAGAAATTACTTTGCTCCGCTAGTATATACCAAAGTTTTTGATGGMAGATAAGTGCATGATTGATAAACATACATTTTGAACATGCTAAGTGTCACTCATTCTCCTTGAAATTCTGTGAAAACACCATTTGTCATGTTCTGTGCTCTACTAAGGAGCTCATCCATTTCACAGATTCTTATGTTAACTATTTTAATATGTTAATGATATTAACATTATATTACTATGTTAATATTTTCTCCCAAGTGAAATTGGTGAACTATGCGTTACATATCAGCATTTGCCTAGTTAAGCTTCACTTATTCTACTCTTCAGTTGATGTCAAAAAGAGATATTTTCTTTTTTTCAGAAGGCACACACAGAAATCAATGGAGGATCTCAAACAGCTGAACATGTTCAACCATCTGCACTGGTTGAGAGCATAGCGAGTCTTCAGAATGCAGCCAGATTAGTCACAAGAAAGATGCTGCAGCAACAGCAGCAATAAAAAACTCTATGGATTAATCAGAAGTATAATTTTTTACAGAAAGTTSCTTAGTGATTGATCAGTAACAGAAAGTGGTGTGGGATTGTTATATACTCACTTTCAGATCCACAGGAGAATTTTTCACAATTTTTTTTTCTCTTTACATCAGATTCAAAAAACGACATACTTRTTTAGGGATAACTAAGTTGTCTGGGTTTCAATGCTGCCTTTGAGATGGCAGGTTGCTAAAGAAAAACATGAATGTTAGTCATAGGTGTAGAAATTAAGAAGCAGAGGATTTGCCGAAATCTTAAAAAATAGATTTCTACTTCTAGAATAGATTGATGAGATCCCAGCAAGAAGTAAATGTTGTTACTAATGGAAATGTCATTCCTTTAATTAAGTTATGCCACTTTAAAGTGGCATACACAAGAGTAGAGCAGCATCTAAGGTTAAATATCCACCACCAGATGAAAAATTGCTGTAGAGCCCAGTTGTAATTTAGTTTCATACCTAGAAGACGGTGTTCACAGTGTGTCTGCATTTGAGCTACATGGTCACTATGGTCAGCAGACACCAAGCCAGTACAGTTAATGGTCCCTAGAGTTCACCAAGTGTCTGCTTTTCCACCTCAATCTCATCCTGACTTCACAGACTTTATATACTGGAACGCCATGGATTATAGTGGAATATTAGGGAGTCATATACAGGCAGACAAATGAAATATAGACTCCTGCAAATCTGGGGTTGAATYCTACATAACTATGGCTGTGTTGTAGTCCTAACAACTTTCTCTGCCATCTGAAGTACAAGGAATTATCTCCATCTTTGTATTTTCACRCATGCATAAAAAGACACACAAACTGATGAAAAAAGATTTTCTTTTCATGACAGAGRCATTAAATTTGTGTTACTTTTGAAACTGACTGTTGCTGAGGTAAAGGGATGAGTGATAGCTACATAACTTCTGTCTCTTTTATTAGGAAAAATGCARAGAATAAGTACATATGATTGCAAATAAGTCCAATTTATATTTCTYTGTGAAAATGTASTGCTTGTTGCCCTGTCAGTCCACATTAATGTGATTAAAAATATGTATTAAGTATACACCTTGATAGTACCCTTTCTAAGTTCTATTAAATATCACTGAGACTTCAGAAACATGAATCAYTTAGGGTATGACTTGTGATGATAAATTCAGGGTATGGCTTTATATTTTTTATTATTGCATCATCTGTCTCCAGATGCCTGAAAAATATTAATACAGAGAATATTAGCTTGAAAATATTAGATCAGTAGATCTTCCTGTAAACTTGACTGAAATGATGACTCTCTCTCATTATTTTTAAATCTTTATTTTGAAATTATAGATTCATAAATATATATTTATGTCCAATAGTACAACCWAATTGAGAATGTCTTGCTGGTATGTGGAGTGTACCTACTGAAAGATGACTTTAACTTCYTTTTGATCCCCATACAAGGACAATTCTGCAGTAATGAAAACACCATAACACCATTGATCTTGAAAGATCGTTACAAATTTCTTTTAGATTTGAATATCATGCACATATATAGTAGTAGGTAACTTGAATCCAGCCATATAGGAAATTCTGAAATTTTGGCATTTGGTTTTGAGGATGTTCATCTAGTTTCTTGTGTTCTGTTAGGTAGATTCCGATGTTTTTGCTTCTGATGTGGTAYATTTAATATTTTTAAAAGTGCAGTTTCTAAAGGTGTGATTTTGTCACCTTTTTTAGTACTGTGTAACGGTGGATAATTTTGTGTTTTAATATCAYATGGYTTGTCCCCTTTCACCCTCCCTGGGGTGGTGGTTTAGCCTGGGTTGTGTCCACCCATTGGGCTGTCAGTTTTCCCTGACACACATCACTTATTCCCAAAYRTTCTCTGTCAGTCTACCCTGGTACCAGCCCTGTCTGGACTGCCCCTTGGGAAATCCCCTATTATTTGAGGCTCCATTGGTCTATTTATATAAATCTCCTGATATTATCCTCCCCATTGGTTGTGTTCTGCAAACCTCACCTTGTGTYCCTCCCCAGTCTTCTCCCTATTGGCCCCAAACTCAACCCTGATTCTGYCCCTTAAAATYCACAGTCCAGCCTTTGTTCCCTATCTTCATTTCTGCCAGCATTCGAGTTACATTAGGATTTACRTTGCTTTAATAAACGATCCTTGGACTGCATGTGAAGCCCACTTTGTCCCTTTATACACTGACCCTACGGTGACTGCTTGGGACTCTCAGGACCCCGGGGGTTGTGTCACTCCCCCACTCAGTGCCATATCACCAGGCATGGAACAACAGTACTTTAATGCTTTATGCTTCCTTTCTAAATCCGCTTATATTGTCATTGTAGCTTGTATTGTTATTTTGTGTGGGCTTCTTGTGAAAGCAAAGAAGAAACAWCTTGTATTTCAAAAGTATAGACAGACAAAAAAGCCAGAAATAATAAGATCTTAATAGAAAAATATATTTCCCATATTCCTTTGGCTGGTTTTTGAGAATTAGTGGACTTGCAGAAAAATATAATTTTCCAAAAATACTACCTTTCTTTCATAGAGAATTGTATCCCTAAAAACTTTTTTGACCAACACTAYTTAAATTGAATAAATGATGATGTTTATGGTACGCATCAAAGTGAAGTTTCAGATCAGTACAAAAATCACACCCTGTTCAAGAAACAAAATAGATAAGAGGAAAGGTGTATTAGGAAAGGATAAATCTTGGGGAATTACCATTGAAGCAATGATCTATCTTTCCTATATACCTATATACCTGAAGTGACCCTGAAAAGTAGAGCTATTTTGCTCATGGTCAGAATTATGCCTGATCTCTGCACAGACTTAGGGGACACAGGGGTTGTTTTTTATCTGGCAACATTTCTTTTTACTTGAAAAGAACTCAGGAGCTTTAAAATTTCATACAGTTTCAATATATTTTACTGTATTAAACATTGAACATGCAAAATGTTATCAGAATCCTGTTTCTCTCTCAGAATTGGACAGCATGGAATTATTTACTTTGAAATATATGGAATGAAATAACTGGAATTAAATAGAATTAAATAAACGGCTATTATGAAAAGCAGATTTTAATAATAGCCATCACAAGCCATTTCTACTAAGATCTGCCCTCAAAGTCCTGGAAGTAAATCCCTTACCAAATGAAATTCGTTTACTCTGATTTTTCCACAAAACAATCAATATGTCCTCAAGGTTTTGTGTCAGCATCATGATATAAAGCTAAGTGGAGTAATCCACTGCTCAGGCTTTTTTTTCCTGTTTCTTTTTTTTATTTTTTTTTTTTT
>QVAJ01000022.1:1075890-1100177 GCA_003546035.1 Mixornis gularis
AGGGTCATCAGCCGCTCACCACAGACCCACCTGGAGATGGAGCYGGGGCTTCCTGCAGCTGGCCTGCTCCCTGGTACCCTGGGGATCACCTGTCACTCCTGGCTCCTCAGCTGTACCCTATGCCAGGGTGTGGGGTGAGCAGAATTTTTTTCCCAAATAATGAAACACTGAAATKATGTTGTACTCTTTGAAATTACTCGATGATTTCCAAAACAAAGTTTATGCTGAAGTTAATGAATTCCTGAAGTTTATTGCCACTGGATGCAAGTACCTTCAGTTTCCTCAGATTCAAAAAATTCACAAAGTCTTTAAATAAATACTGATGAGATGAGGCAGAATTGTGCCTACTGTCATCCCCAATTGCTATCTCCCCTGGATAGTATAGTACAGTGGAAACAGATCACAGAAAATCCCAAATTTTGTGTAATCTTCCTAAACAATATCATGTTTTCCAACTACTGGGTTGGATAACACCATTTTTTATGTTCTAAAGATTTTAGCCCAAACACATCATTCATAATAAAAGCCAGGAAGTAAAAAGAATGAAAAGCTGACCAGAGTCAACCTTTGGAGAAGCAAAGGTTGTGACTGTGCTTCATGTGAGAGTGTTTGTTTGTTTTCCATCTCAACAGATCTTGCCATCCCAGAACATTTCCGTGTACTTTGGAACAAGAAAGAATGCTTCTCTGATCCATGAGCAAGCCTGTAAGGTAAAATGGGAAACAGTTCAATGAAAGAGTAGACTCTAAAATGTTAGCAAAAGAAAGTTCAATGACCTTTTACTGCTAGGAATCAGCTTTCCTTGTGGGAGGGAATAGGAAAGTTGATCCCTAGGGATAAAAGACTGAACATGTAAGACTGCTAAAGAAAAACATATTGAAAAATACCCAGATGCACCAAACTCTCAGAYTAATTGGCACTTGCTAACCCAATTATAGACTTCCAATGATGTTTGTCACAAATGTTCGTCTCAATCTAAAGACAAAGCAGAAATTAAACTTTTGAATAGGACAATTCACTTAAAGATGTGAGTGGATTCAGCACTGCCTCCTGCAATGTGCCTTTAACATACCACTTACATACAGTGGGGTACATATTTCCATTTGTTCACCCTAATACAGCATTAACAATAATAATCGCCAAGTACAAAACAACACAAATTCTGTGTTCAAGAAACAAAAAAAAAAGCCCATGTGGCTAGGAGGAATCAAGCAAATTAATCAAAACAGCGTGCTCATTCAGGGACACTGACCTGAGTAAGTGAAAACTATGGGCAGAGATTGTTGCCATACTTACAARTACCGTCTGGGGAATTGTCGGAGATATCCTGGACTTTTACAATTAACAAACAAGATTTTCTACAGAATACTTTTGTTTTTACTAAACGTTTGAAAACTTCTTGTGAGATCATCTCTTTGCTTCTGAGCTCACAAGGCATTATTTGCTAGAGAATTTCTTATCAAGTTTGGCATGACATTTTTCAATGGATGTTTTTTCTCTGCAAGCTTTTATTACAGTGGGAGTACTAACACTTAAAATATCAGCATTGCTTACCCTGCCTTTCCTGCCTTGATGAGCGCCAAGTGCTAACAAAGCACAATTTATGAAATCCTCTTCTCAAAGAAACTATATCCTCCCTTCAGAGAATAATTCAGACTTTCTGCATGAAAGCATTAGTGCTAGCTGAGTTCTAAATAAAGGTATTTATAAAGCCATTTTTGTTGTCTATAATTCAAATATCTCATCTTAAACCAATTGCTTCACAAAACACACCACAAATGTTTATGCTTTAAGAATAAGTGCATGAAGAAGAAGGCAAAAAGGAAATCTGAATTTGATTTATTATTTTTTCTTCTTAAATCTGGTTCAAAGGCATTTTTTCTGTCATGTACCTTCTGACTACTATYGTCTCACTGTGATAATAAACTACAAAGAGAGATGTTAAGTCGCTTACTCAAATGAATGGCAGAATAAAAAAGTTTTCTGAAAAGAAATACCCTGTTTACATAATTATATATCCTAAAAAGAAGTTCACAAATGATCTAATAAAGTCATCAGTAATATTACTCTCATAATTTGTTGATAAAGTGTCAATAAATAACTGGTGCTAAGCACTTTAGGGGTGTGATTAAATAATAAATATTTAAAATATTTACCTCGATATTTGTCATAAATATTATAAACTATAAGACCCTACCACTATTTATCCACCATTTATTGATAATTTAGCTCTCTTTATTATTTCAGTCTTTGAAATTGACATATAAATATCTGTAGTTAAAAAAATGTGTCCCAGACCCTGATAAAAAGAACAATCGAGTTTAAAACCTCTRTTGACAGGAGAAATAGGGCCAGCAAAATGTCAGCTTTGGACATGAGGAGAGCAGGTTTCAGGCTGCTCATGGAATTAGTTAGTGAAACTAACTAATTAGTTAGTGAAACACTTGTGAAAAATGTTTTTGCAGATCCAGAGGTCCATCAGTGCTGATCACTTTTGAAACATCAACACCTAAGGGCACAGGAAGAGAAATTCCCGGATGTTGCAAGTCAAGCAGGGAAGGCAGAAGGCCTGCTTGGCTGGACAAGATTCTTCTCTTGGAAGCAACCCAAAAAWGGAAGGTATATGCCCAGTGGAGGCAAACTCAGGTGACATAGGAAGAATACAGAGATACTGCTTGCCACTGTAGGAAGAAAATTTGTGTGGCCAAAGCTCAGCAGGAATTGAYACCGGACAGAAAYGTGARGGACCATAAAAAGAGGGKTTTTTTCAAATATATTAATGGCAATAGGCACCRTAAAAATTACATCAGTCAATWACAGGACAAGGATGGTCACCTCAGAACCAGGGACAAGGACAAGGCAGAGTCCTGACAATAAAAAGAGCTGGAAATGATGTCACCAGCAGGATGACAAGTGGAACACCTGGAGCTGTTAGCATCCCCCCACCACTGTGTATGGYCAGAGAGTGCACAAGATACAGTGGGAATGACTCCAACTGCCCGGTCTCCTCTAGACCGTATTAGTGACCGTCAGACAAATCTTGATCTGAGAATAGTCTCTAAGTTTTCATAAACCACCTGCACTTTCCTGAAAAAAATCCCAAGCTTCAGATTCTGACAAATCACCATTTTCTCAGGAAAATCTAGTTTATTAAAAGAAWAATCTTCCTTGCTGTAAGTGGGACAGTTTTATAAGCTGCTATTCACTGAGAATGGTCTAGAATATCATTGCTCTTCATCAGGATCCCCTGCCAAAGTGAAGCACTTTTAGAAGTACTGTATGTCTGATCCATCAGAGAACATGCAGGAGAACATTTTGGCTCTAAAATAATAATAATAATAATAATAATAATAATAATAATAATAATAATAATAATGATATTGACTGGAAATGAGATGGAGTATTTTTCTTCTTACTTTTCCCTTCAATCTCAGCCACATGCTCCCTGAATTCCACGTGTCACTTGTCCCTCTTTCTCACTGTCCTTCCTCTACCATACACTAGAAACACCAACACATATATGTATGCATAACTTCCATCTTCATACACTCCTCCTCCTTCCTCTYCTACCTACAAATTATTAGCTGAACCCATCCTTCAAAAATTATTAGTTATAACTCCTCTTAAATGCCACTCTTATCTTTACAAAACAATATATGTCCCTGCATATGAAAGAGAATCCCAAATTCTTTGCCTGTTCTTACCAACAGTCASCCTTTCACCCTGAAATTAGAGAAGCTGGAGTAAATTATTTTTGACTGTTGATTACCACACAGCTTGCAGCACATTTTCAAACTCAATTTGAGCATATTTTCCCATTGCTAGCCCTAAAAATCAATTTAGTTCACTATTATAAAACTTCTCTTCTGAACATGCAATGGCATTTATTTGCTGCAAGATTACATTTTTGAGGCATCTTATTTAGCCTGAGGGTCTTGTCCACATGCATCTGTGTATAGGATTGGGTCTGGGATACCAGGGCACACCTTGTCCCCATCCAAATAGGKGCAAAGGTGTTGTGTGATTGCTATTGAGTGATTTTACTGCTTACACTGCTGACAGTCAGCAGACATGATTTATCAGAGAGAAGCTGTCAGTTTTAGTGAATGTACATGGGTTTTGAAAATATGCACTTTGTGACCAGGCAAATAGCCAAACTTTTAGCTCAACAATGATTACATAAGCTATCAATAATAAGTTTAGCAATATTCATTATGCAAAAAGATTTATGTATGCTTATGAATGCATCCTAAAGTGAGCTGCTATTTTTGAACTATATTAAATTATTGAAATTCTGTGACAATCTGATGAAAAATGTATTACGTATATTTGCAACGAGTTAGTGTACTGGGTGATACTAACAAATAAATGCTGTTCCATAAAAATATTCTATAAGTGCAATGGTAAAAATGAAAGACTATCAGAGACTTCAAAACAGAGATAGACATAGTAGTCAGCTTTCACAGGCAGCACTCCTTAAACCAAAGGAAACTGCCTTTGGAATAGTCACAGTATGGTGAAGAAAATGGAATGGGGCTCTGCAATAGAAAAGACCAGAGGTTACATCTTTCTGCTCCTACAATATGAGTGGACGTAGATGAGTTTTTCACAAAGATTTAACCAGCATTTCAGACAGTAAGCATTATAAATGCCTTACTGTGATAAACTTGCACTCATCACCAAGGGAGCAAGAATTCTTATTCCATTGATGTAAATACTGTTGCTCATTTTACCAGCTCCAAAGTTCYGCTTTTCACCATTTTTCCTTTTTTTCCCCCCTTTGTTACTAGGCAACGTAAGCAAAACTGTTTCACACCAAGAGAGCACCTTATAATTTATTTGAATGGGAAATATCTGTGAACAGAAATAACAGATTTTTCTCTGATATTTTGACAAGTAACACATAAATAAACATTTTAAGAATTAAGAAAATATTGATTTTTTTTTAATCTCTTATATAGAATCAAAAACTTATAGCTAAGCCTTTTTGCTAGTCTCTAAGTTGGGATCTCCAAATCACCTCTTCCGGGTCACTGTCAACATACCAGCCAGCTTTAAGGGGAGCAGTCGGGCTTACTGTGAACACTCTTGGACAATTTCACAGAATCTTACAATTTCAAAATGTTTAATTTGGGAAGGGACCACAGGGGGTCATCTGGGTCCAACCTCGGTGCTCAGGCAGGGTCATCCCAGAGCACATGGCACAGGATTGTGTCCAGATGGTTCTCGAGTATCTCCAGTGAGGGAGACTCCACAGCCTCTCTGGGCAACCTGTTCCAGTGCTCAGTCMCKGCACAGTAAAGAAGTTCTTCCTCATATTCAGGTGGAACTTCCTGTGCATCAGTTTCTGCCCATTGCCTGTTGGAATTTCATGCATTTAAAAAGTAACACCATTAAACCCAGCTGAATCCAAGAAAMAATCATCATCCTCTGGTATGACCTAAATGTATTATTAAAGACCAAGTGCAATTTAACTCTTCCTTAACACATAAAGTGCCTGCTGGCATTAGTTTGGTGAGGAGCTCAGAATACTTCTGCTGTAAAAACATACAATTTGATGACTGCTATTTATAGGTTAAGTCACAAGACTTGTAATGAAGGAAAGAATAAATATAATAAAATACAGAAGAAAAATTAAAATACAGGGTGAAGATATGGATAGAAACAGCATTTTTTATCTCAAAATGCAGGACCATTTARTTATGGTACTTGAATGAATCTGGCAGAGAGCCTAAAAGTTCTCTGTAAYAGTGCTGCAGCTCTGTAATACAATGGATCAGGGTAGCTATTTTACACTTCAGATATTGATTATGATGCCATTCACTCAGYCTTTATTCATCCTAAAATATGCCTAAGCAATAACTAAGCCTGCAGCAAGAATCAACAAGAACTACAAAGTGCTCTACAAAGCACCATAAGGCTGGCTTCACTAATTTATTGACCAGCTTATTCTTTTGAGGAGKGGTCTCCCAGACAGCCATTATTCCACTGTACAGAGGCAAATAACAGTGAACCTTTTCTTGCCCATACAAAGAAATCTAGTTTACACTGTTGATTTGGATCCAAAATCAAAGCTGAAATAAATCAATGCAAACTGATTGTACTACATAAGAAAGACAAGGCAGGCCATCTTCCCACTACAAAACTGAGCTGTAGGAGCAGTTGGCTTTCAGAAGAGATCATCAATGTCATTATAAGCCATCTCTTTTCTCTTTGGCATCTTCTCAACACCCCTCCTCTGCAGGAAAGRTGTGACTTCTTAGGACATCCAGCAGATTTGTCAAGGTCCGGGGCATGTCACGGGTTAGCTGTGGTATAGTTGATGCAACCTTCTCCTCCCACCATCTATCTAGATCTTTAYTTTCTAAATGTTCCAGAAGATTTTAACTTTGCCTTTGTCCTGAATCCAAACCTCCAGTCCTCCTATAGCTCATAGTCCTTTCATACATATTTTATTGTGCATAAATCCGTTATTGACCAATTGACTCACAAAACCCTACAATAGGTGAATACACGTGTGTTGGTGATTATGAAAGTCAGTGTAGTGCTATTTGAAGGAAATCTTGCAGAGAARTCGAGCAATATCTTCTTCTTTCAGKGAAATTTCCCAGATCAAGGAATTGAATTAACATCTCCATTTGTTTCTTGTTTAATTTCACACCCTCATATTACATAAAGTCATAACCAAGGTTTTTTTTACAATATAAGTACTTTTGCTATTATTTTCTTTCACCAAAAAACAGAAATAAAGCTTTTGCAAAATGAAAATTGATACAGTACCTAGAAG
Organism: Mixornis gularis; assembly: GCA_003546035.1. Classification (NCBI taxonomy): domain Eukaryota; kingdom Metazoa; phylum Chordata; class Aves; order Passeriformes; family Timaliidae; genus Mixornis; species Mixornis gularis. The sequence continues at coordinate 1,082,678 of QVAJ01000022.1, forward strand.
TGAGGTTATATTTTCTATTTTTTACTTTTCAGAGTGTCCCATTTGCATGGCTTGTCTCACAGAATGTGGATAACAGTCTTTTATAAATAAYCTTGAAAAATAACCTAGCAGTTTCTAAACCTCCCACTCCTAGTAACTTTGGAGAGGCTTACATAATAATATTAATTGGGACAATATGCAAGTGTGCTGGAAGCATTCGTGCTAGTAAAGATGTCTTTGATCTCTAAGAAGGACAGACCTTGTTAAAGCACACAAACTTTTAACCATTTTCCATCTAGGTCTCATGAAAGAATACATCAATGCCTGTTGAGCTGTCAAATGACTAAAATCTGGAAGGCACTACATCTAATATCTGTCATAATTCTTGGAGATATCTGCAAAAGAATAAACTTAAGGAGAAGTCGCAAACTGGAGGGCTGTGACCACAGCTGATGAAATTAGATGAGTGACTTTTGGAAAGCTCAGAGAAAACCAGAGAGACACCAGATGGCATAGATCTTAAAGGAAACAGAGCTGCTCAGGTCACAAACCGTCTGCAAGATTTTGCTTCCTGAACAAAGGAATACACAGTTTCCTGTTCTTTGTTCTTACTACACTCTTACTTTACTCTTACTTCTTATTGAAATACTCTTTGTTCCCATTCTTTTGTTACCACAGAGAAATACAAGCAACAAAGAACTGACTCCGCCATTTTCTTGCCCTAAAAATCAAATACATCAACGGGGATCCAAATAATGGCAAAGCACACAAGCCCAAGAATAGTAAATGAGCAATTGTATGTACTTGTTCTTTTAAGACTAAAAGACCATGAAAGACATAATCTAAATTAGAAACTATATCCCTTACGTTTGTCATCAAGGGATTTGGAGTGTCATKACTGGAAGGGTTTGGAATAAACACGTAAAAGAAATATGCAAAAAGATGACTTGAAAGGTAAAAGCCAATTAAGTTTATTGGCTTTCTTAAAAAATTAATATATATATATATATAATTAAAGAAAAGACATGTGAAATTAGATTGGTAACCAGTAATTGTCACTGGCCTTGCCTTATCAGTTTCAAATAATCCTGAGTTGGTTGTCATACAAGTGAGAAATGGTGGAATTTCTCTCTGATGTTGGCAYTAATGGAAAACAGCACCCATGAGACAAGCTGTTGTGTAAACAATGATGTAACCAGAGATCTCTGTATGGAATAACAATAGAATCAAAATGAAGGYAAGATAAATCCACTGGGTTTTTAAAACATTTTATAGTTGTGGCTCTGCAACATGAATTTCCACAGTGAAGCTCAGGTTTCATGAAGATTTGCTAAAATACAGGGTTTTAATTTCTCTCTACACCTCCATGAACTCTCCATACAATGGGCTATAGAGGATTAGGTAAATGAAGTATCTCCTAATATTTTAATGGAGTATTAAGAGACGTTTAAGTAATGGAGATATAGCATGGATATTTTGGAGGCCAAAACYAAATGATTGTCATATATTGATTAAGAAATCCTGAGGAATGTGGGTGCACTGGTTTTGGTGAAACCACAGAAGTGGAGGATGATGGGTCAAATCCTCAAGTAAACAATGTAAGATAAAGTTTGAAAAAGGTCTTTCATATCCCATTTAAATCTATAGTAGCAGGGTATAGTTAATAGGTTGGAATGGTTCTTTCAGTGGTGATAGAAAGCTCAATGATTTCAGAACCAGCAGAARCATCATCCGTGATTAAACCAAAATTAAGGTTTTTCATCTGAGAAACAGAAAACAATATTTTTCAGCAGCACTTTGCCATTTTTTTTTCTTCTTGCTATGTCTCTTTCTCCTTACTATCTTGGTTTGATTTGCAGTGTTAATACATCTTGTGCAGAAGTAGCTATGTTGGCAGAAGGGTTCATCCAAGAAAAACAAGAGTTATTAAGTAATTCCTTATTTTCTCATCTGATTTCATATTCAAGCTCTCTACATAAAAGGGATGCCATTTTCTATCAACCAGGTAGTTYGAAGACCTTCTGACAAATGGTAAATGACTTGAAAGCCATCTTCTATTGTAACTTATATAGGCAGAATTTCGAAGATCYTAAATAAAAAATTGATTGAGAAGASAGTCATACATGGGAATTTAAKTCCTTCCAGGTCTCAGGGATTTGGTTGTTTTTAAAGACAGAAAAAAATTATACCCATTTGTCTTAGAGGGCTAGTAATAAAATAGATATTCAGAGCTAATCAGACTGTTSAAATCCAGACCTTTTCTGTCTAGGAAAGAAATAACAGATATTTTATGACTGCTCTGTGCCTTATGTAGAATCAGTGTCATTGTCCTTGCACATTGCCCCTTTCATTGTGTAGAAAAGATGTGAAGACCTGAATGGCAAAACTTATTCCTAAATGTGATTTATGTGGGGCAGGGTTAAAATAAATTGTGTGTAAAGTTTTACATTGACTTGCAGTACTTTGAGCGTTAAAGACTCAAAGGGATCTGTCTAAAGTCTAGATATCAGTTTTAGAAACTTTAAAGTTTTAGAGTTCTCAAGTATTGCTTTGCTTCTGAAGAGGTGCCAGGCCTTTACTCAAACCCTCCAAGGCAGGTGTGCAGAGTTCTATTCTCTAAACATTAGAAAAATTGAAAATTTTTGTTGCTAAGGCTACACATCTTTCATAATTAAAAAAACCAATTAATTTTGCTATTTTTAACATTTCATAGAAGAATAACTTGCTCTCTGCAACTAATAACAGACCTTGCTTCGTGTACATGAATTAGGAAGCAAGTTAAACGTTTATGTGTTTAAGCCTTTTCTGCTAGTGTCCAGTAGCCAAAAGTTTGGTGTCTAACATGTTTGAYTACAGATAACCAAAATATATTCCACCTGTCGTGTCAAGTTTTCACCAATGCAAGGGCCACCCTGATTTAACAACAAGTTTAAAGTTCTTTCTGATTCTGTTTTTACAACCAAATGCAACTTTATTACTCCATTCATAATCTTCTACTCAGATTTAACATACTGGGTACTAATTCTTCAGACACATGCATTTCAGGCTGTCACATGTGCTTTCTTTCTGGAAATGTATATTTAGTCATCAGGCCATAATGTTCATAATCATCATATTTTGAAAGAGCACAGGATGTAAATTTATCACAACCTCATGAATGTAGCTAATTCCTTACATGTAGTAGAGAAAAAAAATCTTTTCCTGTCTGATGATGAATTTATACACTTTACTGATCAAAATTCTTCAGACAGGGCTTCCAACTTATCATTACTTCAATAAATAAAATAAAATAAAAAAAAAATTTTAAAAAAGCCAGCAAACATATGGGCCAGTGGTGGGATGCCAGTAATCTGGAAGTATTGCTTTTCTTTTGAAAAACCTATCAGCCTAAATTTTCAGTATCTGGAGGGAAAGATACCATATCATAGCACAGCTAGAAAGTGTCTTGATTCAAATACTAACTCTGGACAAATTAGGGGCAGGGGATGGGGAGGAGGAAGGGAAGAGCTGAAGCCTAATAATTTCTTTATAAAGGAAGAACAGAACCATAACAACAGTGTCTCTTAATGTAGATGAAATACTGAAAGATGTCTTGCTTATGTACTAATGGTGGTAACTTTATAATCAGTTCTTATTTTTTTTTTTTAATTTGCTATATAGAATTCATGTCCATATTTACTGTAAGAAGAGAATTGAGTTATTTGAAATATCTGCACTTTCTTAGCTTCAAAGTGCTCTCTCATGTGTCCCAAATCTGCCAGCAAAACTCTCCACTGCTGTTGTCTTCTAACACAGTTGACACTAATGGTCCAGTCAACTTCTCTTCCAAACAACCTGGTATAAATAAATTAGCAAGCAGTGGGTTCACTTGGAGCTGCAAAGGGACAGCACCAGAATCCAGATCTGTCAAGTTGCCAAGGGAGACTTGCCCAAGCAGCCTCTGTGTGATGCAGTGTGACCCTTGCCTGCTCTGCGACCAAGTGTGCTGGAACCAGCTGGTCAGTCCAGCAGTTAGCTGCTCCTCATACTCTGGAGGGGAAAGAGTCATTCCACTGGGGCCCAGCTGTCACTGGATCCCAACTGGAAGGCAGAAATATGGCCTTACCTGCTCCTCTGACCTGTCCCCCCCTCCCTGCCATCTGCCCATTCATCCTGACAGCTTGGGAGAGAAGTCTCAGAGATCTGCATATATAATTATGTAGTAGTAACATAGTCAAGAGACTGGGTTTGGAAATCCGAACTCTGTGCAGCTCAAATTCTTCATGTCATAAAATTGGCACTTAATTATTATTACATGAGACTCTCTCAAATGCCCTTACAGGAAAATCAGCCTGGTCAAATCTGCCAAGTATGATTCTGGAACTCTAGGATAAAATCCATATTAGGCAAAGTGGCSTCTACTTTGAGCATCTCCCGGGAGACAGCTTTTTTAGGTCAGGAAGAGCACCTAAATAAATTCTTAGAYTTTTCAGTTCCAAAGAACTATAGGTTTTTTGTTCTACATGCAGCAATGTTAAAAGCAGTCTCTAAATGAATGCACTGGAAATTTAACAACCCCTAAGCATTGTGGTAAGTGTTAAGTTTCCTTTGGCCTGGTATCTTTGTACWTGGCCAGTAGTTACTGGGTGATATGGAACTTGACATTTGGTGGTTCTGAGTGGTAATAAAAATAGTAGCCTTTTGGTTCAGAAGATCAGGTGTCTGCACTGGTGAGTCAGGGGATGACACATGCCAGTCAGCTGAAGGACTGGAGGTGGGAGCCTAATTGAGTTGTGCCTAACTGTGAATTGCATCAACAATCAAACGCCTAAAAATTTATGGCCCTGACAGGGTATGAGAGAGAAAAATGGTGGCTGGGATGACTTAGTGAGGCCAAATACACCAACCAAAATCAGCATCCAAGAAGGGAAGGGATGGGAGTTCTTCACTCCATCTATCATTAGAAATCAAATTGTAGATGTGGTGCTTGTGTGAGGTTGGGATTCTGGCTGCTGTCTTGAGCTTAGTGTCTAAACTGTCTAATTAGACTGGACGGATGCAGAGGAAGGGAGACAGGGACAGAAAGGCAGAAGGATAAGAGCTTACTAGTATTTATGCTTTAAGAGAAATGGGAGCATTTCAGTGTTAAACACATTGCAGTGTTTAATAATCTGCAGAAATGCACAGGAAGATAACACAGCTAAAGCTCTTGTCTCTCTAGTATAGACATTTTCTTGCCTCCTGTTTGAGACTGGTAAGGAAAATGTTAAGGTTATCATCTCTAGCAAGGCTGCATTTAGAATCAGGACTAGGATGATGTTACTCTGATTCCAGCATTGAAGGCAGAAAAACTGATCAGCACAAATTAGGAGAAGCAATTACCCCAGTGAGGAGCAGCACCTATTTGGATGGAGGAATTAAATACAGCAAAAATAATCTAAAAATACATTACAGAGCTGATTGAAAGTGCCTAAACCTTATAGCTAGGTCTGTGCTTAGATTTCTTGAAATATGCCTGTGTGCCTTTGCTCTTGTAGTCATCCCAACCTGATCTCAGGTACTACTGTTGCTGGGGATGATTTGGACATGAATCAGGTGTCACAGGGGTGCAAAACTTATGATTATATTCCAAAACTATTATTAACTTCCTGGTTATATTACATGGAGATACATTACACTGATTTTCTAGATTTACATGAGAAGGTTTAAACTATGTGATCAATAAAAGAAAAAAACTCACATACAATCCTTCCTCATCAAATATAGTCACATCCCCTAGACTTTTCACATGCCCCTTTCCAAGCAAAAAATGATGTCTGAAAATCCAAAAAAGTCTAAAGTTTTGAATTTTATGTAACTCTTTTCTTGCCACTAATCCTGGAAAAGGCAATGAATTATGAATTCAATGTTTAACCAAGAGTTGGATGATTTAAATAGAAAAAAGTTCAAAATTATTCAAATTAAAGGTTGAGCTCCATTTAAAAATAAATTATAGGCATTTAGAAAAATTAATTGTTGGCATTTTTCTCTACTTGATCAATCTTAACAGATCTAAAGAATAAACTGAAAAGGAAAATAAAGTACATCAAAGATTCTTAACAAAATTCATCAGTTTGGTGAATATTTATATTAACAACTTGCATATATTCAAATTAATACTCAATGGCAATATGTACATTTTAACAACATCCTTTGTTTTTTTCCAAACTAAAATTTTGTTCTGCAGGTTTTAGCCATACACTTGAAAATACTCATCCACTCAATTTTGTAYACATATTTAGGTAGACATGCTGAATTCAGTAATGCCTTTGTGTACCCTGTTTTGCCAGAGGAATGTTAGCTTTAACACAGGGAAAAGGTTTTTGACTGCAGACTCATTAACCAGAGCTTGAATTCTCAGCTCAGTGTATCTGTTWCTTAAACAAATATATTGCCCAACAAAAGAAGTAAATGAGAAGAGGCCTTGTAAATCAATGTTGGTGCTCTTTATCTTTTGTGTGGGAGGACTGTCAAATGAATGCAATTCAACAACCCATTTGCATCAGCCCAGCTTAAATATCCACTGAGGGAGGCAGGAGTTTGGCAAGCTGTGTCAGCAGGTTACCTTGCCATCGTGAAAAAGCAGAGCAACAGCATGCTAGACATAATGAGACAAATGTTGTGCATTCAGGTCCCCAAAGTCTTTTTTTGCTAAGGGAGAAGAGAATGTTGGCCTGCATTAACACTCTAGATATGCTTCATGTTTACATAGCCCAGTCAATTGCATTTTCTTCACTGAGGTGTTAAAAGTACATTTATGAATACAGTAAGTCAATCCTGTGAAACTATTCAAGTCTTATTTCTTGTATATTTCTTGTATATTTCTTGTATATAATATGTCATGGAAAAGAACAGGTATGTTCACCATTGTCTGTGATTTATACCGTGACTATAGAGAAAGTATCTTGGTTCATTTAATGGAAATCAGCTATGCCTTGTTGCAGGTTTCACTTGGCATGTATGAAGAGGCCAGGAAACAGAGGTGACATGGAGGCAGAGGTGAATGAGAAAAAAAATACATGGTTCTGCAGAACAACTTCTCCCCATTGAAAGGGGAGCACTTAAGCAACACTAAAAAGGAATTGGTGACTTCTACAAGCTTATGAGTTTGTAGAAGTTATAAGCTGTAGAATCTTGTTTGCAAAGCCTGGAGCATTCCCTAAGAGTTGCTATAGACAGCAAAGCTGGGGCAAGGGAACAGCCTGACAAGCACCCCAGAGAACAGCCAAGGGAATGACATGAGAAGGAGTGGGTTCAGTTCTAGCAGCCTGCTGTTGCTGCTGCCAGCACTTATGAGGAAAGTTAGCAAGGTGCACAGGAACATCTGGCAAGGCCTGGAAGGAGGAACAGGAAGGCAGTGGACAGAGTGCAGACATAGTGTTTTGCTMCATGTCTGGTTCAATGAAATAACCTGTCCCCTCTCCCTCCTTATAGATTCAGACTTTTCTTTTGCACCGATACACTGACAATTGCTGCCATCTGTCTAAAGGAATATGACAGCAACCTCAATATTTTATTTAGCTGACACAATGGATTCACACATACGTAGGTAGTCATATCATTAGCACTGCTTTCTCCACCAGCTGTAACTGGTCTTAAGTCCCTTCCTCTGCTAGAGCAGAAAGAGTAACCCTAAGGCTGATCTAAATTACTGCTCTCAGGAGTTGTCATGGTAACAGGAACCGGCTGAGCAACCCAGGCATTTTATCTTTTCCTTGAACATATTCTGAACACTACATTCGGAACAGAGATTGCAGCTGTGCCATCCCCACGGGCTTCCTTTCTCTCATAGAGCATCATCAGGTTCCCAGCTAAATCAGACTTCTGCCTGCTTTACAACATGTGAGTGGCAGATCTCTGCCAAAAAGGTTTCCAGAATCCGCTGAATTACTTTTGTGGTCAGAACTGTCATTCTACACTTGGTATATCGACAGAAACACTACATTTCAAAATATCCCTTCACTGGAACTTGCCAAACAACTTATGGAATTTGAAAAATACACCTTCTCATAAAAATTCAGCTTGTGTCAAAACATGCTTTTGTGTTTCCTTTCCAGAAGTATTCAAATAAATCACTCACTRAAAAGTGTTATAAAAGATAACTAAAAATAAGTAATCAGTGAGGAAAGGAAACCTTCTGGCAACAATAAAAACAAAATAATCAGAAAAATCTTATTTCTGGAGCCTCCTGTTCCTACCATAGAGCCATTCTTTGCATGAATTTTAATATTTATTAATATTGTGCAACATGTATGTTCCTTCACTTGGAATTTGTCTGAATTTAAGATTATAAAGAATTCAAAAAATAAAGAAAGATGAGCATGGTTGTATTCTGGTTATCTAGATAGTCAGTTCTCATATTAGAATGGTACTGAATTTGGCAAAAGGAGAACACAGAACCAATATATTCTTCCTGAAGAGAAAAGAGCTGCCTKTGGCTTTGCTTTGGATTCTTCGTGCTAAAGGTTAGAAGGCATGAATATCTTCTGTAAGAACTTTGTGGATGAGGCTCTGCTGATCATTAAAAAAACTGTGCTGGATTAGCCTTTAGAGTCTGGGTGGATCAGTGGAGATGGGGCTTCATTTTGCCCATTTAACAGGTCATTGAAACAGATGGTAGAGAGCTGAATGRCATGTGACTGCAGCTAATGGAGCAYTGCCTGTGCAGCTCTACTCCAGATTCTGATCTGATGATTAAGATATTTGCTGCCTGAAGTGGTTAAGTGGAGAAGAGCACTATACAGTGCTACCCAATTTACAGTTCTTAAAGTCAGGGAGCTRGAGCTTGTTGTGACAAGCTGCCCAGCTCACTTTTGTACGAAATTCCTCATTTATGGAGAAATACTTTGGGCCACATTACTAACACTAGGATTTAATTCTCTTATCATRTGTAGTGTTTGTAACATTAGTCAATTCTTCCCATTCATCTAATGCATTTCAGCTCCACATTCAAGGATTTGAGTATGTGAATCCTTCCAAATAAAGAGCAATTATCTAAGAAAATGACCTAACAGGTATTTTCCTCCTTCATAACAGCAGTAATATAGCCTTTGATTTCTGTTTCAGCAATAGCTTTGCTTCAAAAGGACTTTCCTCTCAATACATGCTCAGCTATCATGGCTGCAGCTCAAAAAAAAAAAATATTATCAGGAAAAAAAGAAATAGTATTAACAGTCTTTATATTATTGGATCATTAAGACTCATAGTTAAATATTTACTGTGTTCAAAATAAATACAGAATAACCAGAAAATATTTAGAATCAAAGCACTGAGCAAATTAATTTAGCTAGGGAGAGCAAAAAGCAATGATACAATGCAGGTTTACAGTTGAGGATATAAATTCTGTCATTCTTAATCACTGTATTAAATATTTGAAAACATTTTAAAATTACACATCAAGGATTGTCTGTAGAGAACAGCAATGAATAGTCTTCAARGGCAAAACAAAGAAAATTTCACATTCCATGGAGGAAAATGTTACACAAAAATGCAAGTGAAGGATTTTATGTGTATAGCCCTTCTGGAGAGAGGAGGAGGAGAAGGAATCACACAAAGATACTTCTCACAGTCTAATCTCATAAATGAGGTGGCTGGAAGGAAAAATGTCATTACTCACACTTGCTTTCCATCAGAAAGCTCCTTCTCATAGCTAAGTACAACAGCTCTCTATTTTTGTGTGCACAAGAAATGGTACTGTAAGACTTCTGCTGTGCAGAAAGAACTATTAGAACAGTTTGCTTTTATTGGTTTGTGGTTTGGGAGGCTTGTTTGATTAGTTGCATAACAATTTATTAAATGACAAAATCACATCTTCCAAGTTTTGAGAGGATTTTTCATAACAAAATAAAGAACAATTTTCACCTAAAGACAACTTTTAAAGTGGCTTACTTATAGACTGAAGTAGAAATTCTCATTGCTATATCTATCCAAAAGCTGTCCATTTTCTCTCTAGTCCTCTAATAAGGGAAACAGATCTATTCACCATCTGATGACTGCCATTTCTCTTGTTTTTCCAGGCATCTAGGCTTTCTAATATAGCACTCTACAATGCAAAAATAATCTTCTATAGGATGACATAGAAAAGATGTCCTGTCACAGTCTCTTGGAAACTTACATGAAGATTCTTCAGAGACTAGAACTTCCAAGACAGTACACAGCAGAAGCAGGATTCTTTTGTGTTTTCTGTTTGGGAAAGGATATGTTCTAGGTTCTCATACAGGATGCAACAAATACATGCTCAGAGATATGTATGTGTGTATATACATACATACACACAAATATATGAATGTGTATATRTTTCCATAGGTGTATATAAAAGCATATATGTTGGGTTACAATTTGTATTTATGTAAACTAAATTAAACGGGATGGACATTTCTGAACGCCTTCATGATTTTTTATGCATACGCAGTTCTCATTCACATACTTAGTGAAGTAAAACGCTTTGTAATACAGCACTCTGGAAAATTTTCTGCAAACTACAKCCTTCATCCTTGAAAATTTAGGACTGATTATAACATTAAAAAGATTRAATTAATCTGCGGTTTCTTCTCTGTAATTCCAGTTAATTTTTCATAATRTAAGTATTTAGCACATAAGGCTCTTCTGATTCCCAGTGTGGTTTGGGGGGTTGCTTGACATATARAATGTCTTTATCTGTGCACTCTAGATACATATACCACAGGGAGAGAGGCCTGACGCTTCAGGTAAGGTGACAGCTCCCAGAGACATGTACATTTATCTGATAATCCATCATCTTCTTTTCAAACTTTTCTATCTTTTTTTTTCTTTTTTTTTTTTTTTTTTTTTTTTTTTTTGATTGGCTCTGAATCAATTGAGACAAGATGTTTTGATGGCAGCCTGTTATTGGACATTTTCCTACTTGCCTATTTCAGTGCTTTTCTTGGATAATGACTCCCATGCCTGTTTCATGATACAGATCCTCCTCTGACTTGGAAAAAAGGTAGTATGATTATTTTCTGTTTACAGTTATGCTGTGCTTGAAATTTAAACAATACAAAAGGTTAAGCAATAACTGAAWTAGCCATTTAACTAATCTATTTTCCTGCTTTTTCCTGAGGAACACTCAAAGTTGATATAAGAGCATTTTACTCTGACCTCAGTATACTCTGACACCTGTTTTGACTGTAGCATCTTGAATATATGGGTTCTTTTAATTCAAATAAAATCTCCCATTTCCAAGGTGGGTACCCAACATCTAGTGCTGTAGAGGCAGTCTATTGCCCAGTGAATAGTCATACAAAAGCTGGGGAGACTGGCCTTTTGGATGGTTACAATGACCAGGATGATAGTTTAGAGCATGATTTGCATATTGGAAATACATGTTCAAATGCTAGATCCCAACACAGAGCAAGAAAATAGAAAAGGGTTTCCCTAACAATAYGTTGTATCTCTGAACTAGAGCTTCTTCTGATTCCCTACTCCTTATCCCCACAGACTCCACACTGGATTTTGAGAAACTTTCCTAAAATATAATAAAAAAAACCCACCAAAAAACTCTGTATCAACTCAGCACTGAACACCCAGTGCTTCCTGAAGTTTTAAAGATCCAATTTATTGGTTCATTGCCTGACCAATTGGCTCATAAGAAGATGTGAAAGGGAGGGAATATGATAAGTGTTTTTCCCTAAAGCAGTTTTCTATCATTTTCTAAAGGATTCTCTAACCAGGAATTACAATAACAAGAGTATCTACAGCCCACAGRGAAAACAATATAGCAGGATTTTCGAAGTGATATCTGAAACCTCTTTTTTAATAACACCACCTTTCTTCTCCAACTCAATTGACTCTACCACATGGAATATGCAATTTCCTGCAATTTTACTGGCAGCTTTGCAGGCTGGAAGTGTAGCAAACTATGGAACTGACATGTTGCTTCAAGCAGGATTTTCTTCTAAAGATGCATTTATTTGACTTAATTTCAAAATACACTGGAAACTTCAATGTATTGATGGGTCTGCTTTCAACTGAAATAAAAAAAAAATGCTACTCATTGTTATAGCAAAAGCAAATTGCAGAATTTGAATTTTGCTTAAAATACTTTTCTTTCTGACAGATTTCAGTTTGAGGACTGGAATCAAAATTTAGCCAAAGCTGCAGCTTCCTGTTCTTCCAAATCACAGCAGGTCACRCCAGTCCTCAGAAAGTGCAGTGCACAAATACAGACAGAGATCTTTAACAAATKATACCCTTTTAACCAGCTGAGCTGAAAGGAGCTATCAATCACMCAGGAAGCTTGATACACCTGTTCACTGCCCAGGAATATCAAGGACCAGAACATCTCTATCCTGTAGCAGTAGAACAGCTACTTTTAAAAAGCACTGCTCTTCAACTGTCCTCCCTTACCATGGCAAATTTCCCTAACTGTTTGGGCTGGGTCAATGTAGAGCCAAGAAGTACATTGTGAGGCTGGAAATGAGAAATAAAGACTGTCACCTTGAAAAAGCAATAAGACTGTATGTGGAATAGCAAACAACAAGGGTGATACAATGACCTCTGAGCTGTTTGGATAATGTCTTGGGAGCTGGCACTGCATGGAAGTAAATTTTAAAATACAAACAATAGAATGAGATTTCTTGATGAGCCTTCTGGGCACACTGGAGGCATGGAATCTGAGTCCACTGGTGCTTTAAGCATCAAAGCTCAAATACTTTAAATGATCAGGAGCCTAAATTAGTTATGTTTATTACCATATTTTAATTCATTATAATTGTAACACTATTTGCATACAGAATATCAAAAGAAATAGGCCATTGTAAATCTACACCTATACTTTTTAATTGGCAAAATTCCTCTGAACTGCGAGCTTAAAACTGCAACTAGAGCTATTTTTTTTAGATTATGCATTTTCTTATTTACTTGTTTCTAGAATAGAATGGAAAAACTCCAGGGTCATTTATTTTAAGCTGCAATTTCTGACAGGTTGTGAATTAACTTAGATTGCAAAGTCACCTTGAAAAGTTCATCCAACTAGTTTTGTAGAAAAAGAAAGAAAGAATTAAATACTCYGTAAAAATAGTGCTTTGAGTAATTTTTCTTCAATATGACCATAAGAAACCTGTGTAATTCTTATATCCTGTTATGTGTCTGTACCCTTGCCCTCTCTATCCCCTTCAAAGCATCACAGAACATTGTGGACTAACTGAGTAGGATTCTCCTGTCTAAGCATTGATGTCTAGAGAACCTAAGCAGAGTTGGCAAATATGATATAGCAGATGTAGACTTTGACAGCATTAGATGTTATGATTGTGATATGGGGAGGATGTAATGCAAAACTTCCACAGCACTTTCCTGAACAGATGGGAATGTGTCCAAAAGTAACTTCCTTACATGAAATCTCAGGGATGTGACAAAGAGAATAAATGCTGATGAAGAGAAAACAGGTACATGTATATATATATATAAATAAATCTAAATAAAATTAAATCTTCATGTCACTTGCACTTAATACAATAATCACATCTGACTTGATACATTCAKTAAACATTTAATTCCAAAGAATTATTCCTCTGTGTTCAATATTTGAAAATAAATACAAAAGTGAAATAGTTTGGGKTTTTTTTAGAATACAATCTAACAGAATAAGTGTAACGTCACTGTGAAAACTTTAAATCAATATGATATTTCTGAAAAAAAACCCCATCAGATAAACTATTTGATTAAAAAAAAGACAACTGTCACATTTTAAAAGTTTCTACCTAAATATAAATATTTAAAAATTGTCTTTAGTGTCACATGCATTTAGTGGATGTAGTGCAAAAATAGAGATGAGCATATAAAGTCTCTTAAACCACATTACAATCCCTTATGTTCTGAGAAGCACTATTAAAATATACTTTTGGTATACTATATCCATATTGACTTCTTTGTGTATAAATATATACACTAAGTCAGCACTTACTTCTTGTATTTTGAAAATTCCAGTTAAAGGTATGTATGTGCTGAGTAACACTYAAAAGAAATTTATTGAAGGAGTTGGAAGAAAGGATGGAGAGAAATACAGTAGGCAAAAGGAAGAAAAAGCTACTTTTTGCTAAGGGATTTTTGAAAGCATTCATTTCTGAATYCACTCCTCTTGAAGTTAATGATAAAACTCTTACGGATTTTGGTGTCAAAAAGACAAGTTCCCAGACCTTTTGAAATTTTCTTYCTATCAGTATAAGCCTCTCCCTACTGAAGAGTTGCTTCTGTGACTTCATGCTTAASAGAACAAAAGAAAAGTCTATTCTTTTGAGACTGTGAGAGCAGAGGCAGAAGGAGTGAAAGAATAATAACAGAGCAAGAAATAAAGAGCTAGAATTTCTTTTACTGTGCAGCTGAAGCCAATGGAGCAACACATGCCACATAAGGAGGAAACCCAGGAAGTTTGTTAATATTTTCTGTTCTCTGGAAACCTATTTATTACATTATTTCATAGCCACTGCTTTTTACAGTTATAAAAATTATACACTGGGTCCAATAGTATCATTATCAAACAAGAAAAAAATTACACATAGATAGGCAATCCCTCAGATCCTTTTAGTTCTCAGGTTCTAGGAAGAGTTGATGTACTGTTGTAGCTTCTGCTTTTATACAAACAAGGCTGGTGTAATTATTCCCTAGGAATGATTTAGGGGGTTTGGGTATCTTACCTGTTTTTATCATTTTGTTACTGCTTTCATGCAAAAATGAATTTTAGCTTGTTATTTTATGAATATATTGTAATGAAAATTTCAAATTTAAAATAAGGGCTTTTGATAACAGGATATAATTTTCATCAACTCTACAACTTCTGTGATGACTTTGAAACTACATAGTCTCTTGCACGAACTTCCTAATTAACAATTAAAAAGAAATGGAATGTATGCAATAAACTCGGTGACTTGAATATCTCAACATTTAAGTATCCTTTTTCTAGAAATGGCTTCTTAAGGAATAAATGTCCTGAGAAATCCCACTGTGTTGATGTTGTCTGTGTCTCCCATACATGTTCTGAAAGTTTCTCTTTTACTCATTTCTTAGCTACATCACAACTTAAGTACTGTAAACTAGCATGAATTTTGTTGGGCCTTTGCAATACCATAGCCTTTTGGGGTCAAACAAAGGAGTTTGACCCTATCCTTTGTCTAAGCACCAAAGGATAAGGAAATATGGTCAGCWAAGCAGAAGTCAGACACAGATAACCAAACCCAGCTTCAGGGTGATGGAAGTCCGCTGGCCAATACTGYTGCATGGGGCTACAAGTTTAGGGCTCTTCATTGGCCAACAGCTCCCATTAGACTATGACAAAACATTCACTAACCTTAACAGTTATAGGTTAKAACAATAATTAATTACCAATTTCTACATTATTTTTTCAGTTCTGGCACTGACATAGTGTGTGGATTTTTATGAGAAAAATTGCCTTGTTGATGCATTTTTATAGCACCCTTTCTTTAAAAAGTCACTTAATCTTTTAGGCTGAATACAGTTTTATAGCCAAAAGGGTAAAAAAGGCAAACAACCCATCCCAAACCCAATACATGATGTCTTTACCTTGGTTACTTCCTGCTCTAAATGTTACAGAAAATGTCTTTTAAAATGTGGAAAAATTTATTTTTTGATGTTGCTTTTATAGAAGATCATATTTAAATGATCAAGCTGATTGGTAACAGCCAACATGGCTTTACAAAGGGCAAATCATGCCTGACAAATTTGGTGACATTCTATGATGGGGCTACAGCATTGGTGGATCTGGCAGAGTAACTGACACTGTCTACTTGGACTTCTGCAAAGCAACTGACATTATCCCATATGACTTCTGCAAAGCAACTGACATTACCCCATATGACATCCCATACCCATCTCTAGATTGGAGACTTGGATTATAACCCCTCAGCATTCTATGATAAGTTTGTTTGCAATAAACTGTGTYGGGAGGAAAGGGTTAGAAGCAGAAGAATGGTGAGGAGGATGGTTAATTGGCTCAAGTGACCTTGCAGCTGGGAATGCCAAGGCATGGAGAATAACAGTGTGGAAAACAACGCATATTGTGCCTTCTGCTGTTGATCCTCTGACTGTTTTGAGGAGTAAGATCTCTGTGTAGAGATAACATAGGTATTTACAGAGACTTGGAGGCACTCTTACAAACCTGCTTGAGCTCCTGGTCTTGGGAGAGAGAATATCAAAGCTCAGAGATCATAAAAGAGCACAGGGGAGATCACAGCATGGGCTACACAGGCCCGTAATAAATGCATGCAAACAGCAGCCTTGCCATTGCTAGGATGGGTTCAGCATGATGCCACAATTCCCACCTGTGTGTCTCCACCTGGGTATAGCTTTGGAATCCTCCAATCRGTGAGGTAATGAAATAAATTTACTCTTTGCATTTCAGTCATAGTTTTGCAGTAGTTCTGGGTGCCTGTCTGTGTCAACTCATACAACTAGTATARCCATTTCAAAATTGCATAGAATAACCCAAAAGAGATAAAGATTTTGTTTCTGGGACTGTCCTTGCTATCATCAATATAAATTTTCAAAGCTTATATTCCTACAATTATAATGTAAKTTTTATAGTATAAGTTTTATAAGTAGACATCCTAGGTATGGCAATAATTCCTTCTACTTAGAAAGTCAATATAATTATTCTCTCATACTTTTATAACTTATAGCCCAGTAACAACTGACATTCAATACTACATAATAACTGTATTTTACATTATAAGTGCTTACCACAAAATAGCGTATACTAACCACAAAGAGTGTCAGAAATACAGCTGCATGTGATTTTGTTTTGTAACAGCGATTGCCAATGATAACAAGAATACACAGCTGTTGAAAACAACAGCCTTCTCAAGACAAAAATTACTTCATTATTACTACATTCAGTAAAGCTGGCAGGGGTCTTTCAAAGAAAGTGCTTTCATTTAATTAACAGCTGGGAAAAAAAATAAAAACTTGGACACTTTGCTGAAAGGTTGTTTCCCAATGTTACCTCCCCTCATTCTGGTACCTTTCATAATAGGTATTATTTTAGTTAGGCAGTGCATCATAGGATTTCTAGTGTCACATAAAATGGATATGCTRAAATTGATGGGAAATTCCACTGAAGCTAACTATTGTTTTGGAAATCACATTTATAGGGTCGTTATTTCTGGAATTACAATCCTCAAATGAATAGGACTGTTCAAAGTATATGCAGTGAATAATCTAGATACCTGCTGATTCTCATTCAGCAAACTGATCCTTATGAACAAAGACTGACAAAAGGGAATACAGGCTAGAATCTCAGCTTTTATTGCTACCTCATGGATGAGTTCAAGATGAATATGCAACATAGTCTGCATATACTACAATGATTTAAAAGTTGTTGATAATATTATTCCCATTTCAGCAAGGAGTGCAATTAAATCCTACAAGAGAATGAGAACAACTCCTTCCTTCCTTCCTTCCTTCCTTCCTTCCTTCCTTCCTTCCTTCCTTCCTTCCTTCCTTCCTTCCTTCCTTCCTTCCTTCCTTCCTTCCT
>QVAJ01000022.1:1100282-1150355 GCA_003546035.1 Mixornis gularis
TAATAAACATTCAGGCAACTTCTCTTGTAGGTGCTCCCAGCTGATGTGGCACACCAAAGGACCAATGGAGTTTTAACCAAGAAAAGATGACTCTGGGACTCCTGGCAAACGCTGTGATTCCCATGGGACACAAGGAGACCAACCTCACCTTAGAAAGACAGAACAGTGATGCTTTCTGCTTTTGTTCAACATACAGATTTGTTAATTTATGGCTGCTGACTGATCATTACAACTCCCATAGTGTTGATTCTTTGCTCTACATATTCTTCTGCATCACCTCAAAGCAGCTAAGGGAAAGCTATCCTAGAGCATGTTCAGACCTCTGTCTATGGACGACTTCAATGTTTATGGGGAGATGACTGCTGTGTGGATAAAAGGAGATTCTAGGTAGTTAAATTTTCTGTTTTACACCTCCAGAGACAAGAAAAGGTATTATTGCATTAAGGTTTTGTTCCCTGTGTGTGTTACTTTTCTTTTTTTTCCTTGAAAAGCAATTGCAAGAGCAAATTCAGCCAAGACTTTATTCCTTCAAAGTTAAAGGCAGATCTTAAATTTAAAAGCTGAGTATACACTAACTTTGACAGAAGAAAAAATATAGATCAGTTAGCAATCAATAGAAGAGTAGGGCCTCCTGCATTGGAATCCTGTAAGGCACTGTTCCCAGAGAGAGCTCCCAGGTTTGTTAAAACATCTCCCTCCTTCTGTTCCTTCTTCCTTTGAAGTAAATTTCTTTCTCCTGCTGTTACTGCTGTCACTGCTAAATTATATATGCACTCATGTTCTAAAAAYTCTGCATCAGGCACAGTAGTCAGGCACCATTTTCTTCTGTAGCTTACAGCTGTATGAAACCCAGGATTTCCTGAGTTTTCAGGTAATTCTACCTCCTTGAACGCGTCACCTTTTTATTATGTATCCTTCAAAAAGAAGGACTATCCAACACTCAGTGTGTTGGAATAAAGTAGACTTGTTCCAATTCCGCAGTATTAGCCCCCAGCATGTCTTCCACAACAGAAAGATTTTCCATGGTTCAGAATCAAATTTAGGAAAATCAAACCAATTAATCAAGGTACAATTACACYGTAAAATTAGGACTATCTCCTGAAATGCTTAAATCTGCTAGAATATCCAACTTCTCTTTGGAAAATATAAGTATCTTCATTAGCTGAAGTCTCAGTAATATAAAACACTGAATAAAAGAAAAAGCAAAAAAYAAAAGTGTCCTGTGAGAGTCATCTTACTTTTGCCAAAATGTGATCTCAAGGTAACCAGCTAAAGTCCACGGCAAACTGTAACTTTGACTAAATGAAGCAGACCTGCAGTCTGAGAAGAGTGTTGCCTGGGTTTGAGGTTTTTTTCTATTTTGGTCTGTTGTTTCTGTAGTAGTTCACAACATAACACAATCAAATAAATACAATGTCCATTTATCTATAGCCATGTAACAAAAGAGTGAAAAACAAGATAAAGGAAATATATTCCTGTCTCCCGCAGGTAGATAATGGACTTGTACTGAAACCAACCAGAACATTTTTTAACAATTCTATTCTAGATTGCTGCCGTTTTCCACTTCAAAGTTAAGCAACTAAATCTAAAGGCACTTCACAATATARGAAGAATCTGAAGTCTTTTAGAGGTGGTTTACTGGAAATTGGGCAATTCAAGAAGAAGTTCTTTGAAAATAGAAGATTAAATGAGAAGTGTCAATATCCATCTATAGATCTGCTACTAAGGAGCCAAAAAGCCATTTTGTTGCAAAAAACCCTAGCAACGCACCTTTTTATCAGATCCAAATTCCACCAAAGTCAAAGGTTTTTACATTTGTAAAAGTAGGCTCTGTGTCAAGGCCAAAGTTAAGGAAAAGGATGCAGTCAGGACAGACATAAATGCAAAGTTCTCATATTGGAGAAAGCRTTGGTTTGGGTGTACAGACTATACTATTGCCCACCAATACTGGAAAAACGGATGCAACCTTTTCCAAAATACAGTCCTAGTTTGGCTGAATAAAATGGCCTTTTCCTGCCAASTTCCCAGACAAATAGAGGTCTGTCTTTACTTGCAAACTGTCAGWCATGCTGCAATGAGCACAGACATCATGAGTCACTCTTCTTTGAGCTCTAATCTCTGTGTCTAGTGACAAATAAGCCTCAAAAATCAATCTGGTTCTGACTCCTCATATCTTTGGGGATTCTACTTTTTTTTTAATAGTAAGTAAATGCATTGCATGTTTTAGGTACAAAATTAGAGGATATAAAATTGTGACCATAATTAAATGAAATGCCAAACAGCCTGTAATGCACCTGTAATGGTGTTACCATCTTGTAATAAAAATGTAAGCTAACTCCCAGGGGTTTAGAGCCTTTTTTATGTTACTCTTCTAGGCTTATGGCAGCCTAGTTCTCACCTTTTATAGGCTACTACAAATTGTAAAGCAACACAGTGCATATCTCTTCTACAAGTCAGAAGATACATACATTATAAATGCCTTGAACTACAGTAAAAGGATCTACAAGTAATGACTTGATGTACAGTGTCTTCCCCAAGGGCCAGTTGTCTTCCCACATTCATTCTATTATTGTCCAAGATGTACTAAACAGAAACATTAGTTATCTTGTATATTACCTATATACCTATCTAGTTAGGGACTTCCTTTGCCACTAGGTTTTGTGGAAATAACTATTCCACTAGTTTTCTCAGTTTGAAGCCTTCCTCTGAAAGAGTAAAAGGAGGTCTGCCAAAACATAATTACCTTCCAGAGTGTCAGAGTTAAATACCTGTTTCACATTCTAAGCAATATCCTTGCTTAATAKGAAAATAAATATTTTTTTCTGTAACTACCTCTGTCATGGGATCCCCCATACTCTGAAAAAATACACCCATTTGATTTTGGTTATAATTTCAGTAGTCTTACAGATCACCATCAGCTGAAATACTTTCCCCCTGAAAAATTTCTCTGAAAATTTTAAGTTACATTGGACAACGCCGTAACAAAACCAGTAGCCCTAATTACCCTGCAGATTTGCTACTGTTTAAACTACTTTAGTTGAGGATAGAACTTTGCTTAAGAATRGAAATAATTACATGATGGAAAGTGAGACAATTCTACTTTGTGAACATCTATATTAGAAGAAAAGCATTCCTGTAAAAGAATTACTCCATTTCAGAGTTCAGTGCACACTTAGCTGATGGCATATTTCTACCACTATGGTCACAATTGTACACGTGGCATATGGAAAGATAACCTTAAAAATTCAATGTGGCGTTTCTCTATTCTCCTCCTAGCCTTGCTGCTTAATTTGCTTATTTATCTTACATATGTTCTTTTATATAATCAGTAAGAAAGACAAGCTAGCTCTAAAATCAGATTTAATTGATGGAAAAGCATTAGTTTCAATCCAAAAGTACCATTTATAACTTCAGTACCAAAAGTTGCTTTTAATTTCCCTTGGGATGTGAGTAGCCTTCAATTGTATTATCATTTCTTCAAATAAGCAAAGGAAATTAAGGGAAAAAAAATCTGGTACTTACATTGAATGCAAGGGTGAATTTTATTTTTATGAGAGGTAATTACAACGTTCATGAAGGGGGAGAGATGCATGAGAAGAGTGCTACAGCAAAGCTCAATACTGCAACCCCTGCCAAAAGATCCATCCACCTGTTAATCATTCTGCAAGATATTTCTAGTTTGGGCAAAAGGCACTAAGATGCAACACCATGCAAGTTTGATATAACATTGTTTCAGACACTGCAGGAAGGTGTGTCAGCACAAATATGAAAGCCATAAGAAATAAAAGCCTCAAATAATAATATATGCACTCTCTCTGTCATCATTATGCACCATCATTTATGGATGTCACCATGCATTCTTGCTGAGTCCTCTGGCATGTATCCATTAGCGCCATTTACTGTCAAGCAAGCATTCTCCTTCCTGGTACTGGTGATCCTTTCATTGCTCATTGGACAAACCTACAGAAAGATCCAAAGATAATGGATATCTTGGAAAATGACTGTAAAAAAAATTAAAAGAAAAAAAAGAAAATAAAAATTATGTCCTTTTGGAAATTTTTCTAAATTAATTTCAGAATTTGGAATGCAAGTGTGGACTTTCTTTTTACAATCCCAGAAAATAGTATTAATCAGAGTAAAGCTGAAACCCATACCCACCATGTAGGTTTAGGGTATATGAGAGGGAGTGCACTTGAAAAGTGGGTTTCAGGAGGGTTATTAGAACTTCTGGCTTGAACTGCTGTGCATAAACTCCTAAAAATCAATACGGAGTGACAGCAGTTAAGCTCTGCATTCAGTGCTGTAAATTCTTCTCTGAATGTTCCCAGTTCCTAAAGTCAGCAGACACTTTTCTCTGTTCAATGCCGAGAGAGAGAGAGAGAGCAAAGGGGTCAAGTGAATCTCCAGCCTTTACCCCTAATGTACAGTACAGTTGTGCATGGTTTCAGGAGCATCCAGAGAAGTGTAATATAAAGAGAAAATGATGTAGGAAAAAACTACTATTTCCTACCACTGCAAAGGCTTTTCAGAGTGAATAACCCACAGAGKGGACTTGCTGTATTTTAACTGACACCAGGCTAGAATGCAAAGACAGTTATTGTATCATTAATCTCCACTGGAAACAAACATTTCTCTGCATCAGAGCAGTGGTGAAAATACAAACACACAATTATCATCTTTGCAATTCAGACCTTAAGTGGCTTTCAATGTAATCCAGACTGACTGACAAAGTCAGTAAGAGCTACTRACAGACCAATCACACAAACTGATTAATTTTTGTACAGGCAAAAGAAGTTTTCTTAAAATAGATGAAAAAGGCCATCCTGTCATACCAAGCAACATTTGGAGGTCTACATTTCAAGTGCTCTGTCAATGTGAGAATTCTTCATTATATTATTCCTTAACTCTCAAAAACAGTAGGAAGAATTATCTAAAGTAAAAAAATCTATATTTTATGATTCTTCCATCCAGGCTTGACACCTATGAAAAAATTATTTCAGTTTTAAGTGGAAAGCTAAGATACAACATTGGATATAAAATAACAATATTTTTTCACTATTCTTTCCAAACTGCATAGGTGGCTCCCTTCAATTTGAACTTTATGTTTGTACTCTGTTGTGGTTGCATCTCTAAAGAAGTGTGAATCACAGCTTGCATTAAACAAGTCTGAATCAATGCTGTGACTAGAGATTCAATCTTTTCTTCACAAATTCTGGTAATAAGATTTCTGGATTAATTCTGGCTGACATTACCTTTCCTAAAGCTAGCAGTGTAGTCTAACCTCATTATCTGTCTTCCCTCCATGGTCAATGCAGCAGGAGATATGCACAGATACCTTCACAGGCACATTTATATCACTTTCCACTTGTCTGAGGTGGCTTATTGTCAGCAGAAGTGAAGCCCACCTGCTTAGCAGTTGTCAGAGGTGTCAGTGAAAGACATTTGGTCTGACAGCCACGAAGCTCTGCAGAGCCCAGCTACACAGCCTTCCACTCCAGCCTTACACCACTGAAACAAGGAACACAGAAAAAGAATTTGGAGTCAATTTTTCACTTACTTTACACCCTTGCAAGTCCATATGTCTTAACTAAAGAGAGACTTCTRACCTATTTGGGAATGTTTGGAAAATTCAGAAGGTGGAAGAAAAAGTGAGTTTAAAGTGTAAGGTTAAAACTAAGAAAATCTGAAAATATAATATATCAAGGTGGTTTTCAGATTTTACCTGCTTTAAAATATATTTAACTAAACCTTARTTAGTCATAAATGTAAATAATTCTTATTGTTTTTCTGCAGCTTTTCTATGCAATTTTTAATTTTTTTTCCCAAATAACAGCATCATGGTTTATTAAAAGAGCTCCATCTTCTGGCGGCTGATAAAGAACAATGTGTCATAGATGAAGAAAGGCTTAAAATCATTTGCAGAATATAATGAAAAATTGATCCTGAATAACCAATGTCTGCAGCTGCATTCCACAGAGGCTTTGTGACATTTTGATTTTATACTAATTTGTTACTTGTTAACCTTGATTTCTAACCTTTTGTCAGGAAACTTACTCATTAAAATAAAAGGGTGACATTTTAGAACAATCCTGAAGAAGGGAAGTAAATGTATAAGCAAAAAAGTACTGAAAATTTATTTCAGCTTTTCAGAAAGAGATGAATAAACATGAAAAGCACATTCTTTCACATTTTGTCTGCCTGTCTTACCAGTRGCTCAATATTTAGGAAAGGTAGTCAATGCCAAAGGAGGAAGATGGCATCCTGCACTTTATCATTTTTAACACTCATCTCATCATTGATTTTATTTCTAAGGGGCTTAGCCTCACTTGTTTTGCATTTTTCTTAAGAGGTTGTGTTGGAGGAAATGTAAGMTGAGTCCCAAGGCTCTTCTCCCATGTTCTACCAACAACGGCCCCTCTGCTTCATGCTACAGCACCACAGATCTGAAGAGAAATCAATTTAGGAGATTAATTATCTCTTTAGAGTGTTTATGAGTAGAATAGTTGCATTAGCAGGTTGAAGATTTTCTGTAATAAAAAGTTTTTACATAAAGAWTAACTGAAATGGTGACTAAATACCAACTTCCACATTTTTGATCATCCCTGTGTGAAAACAAATAACGTGAAAATGGAGGGAGATCTGACTGTGGAATCGGTTGTTTTTTTATATACCTCTCTAATACTGATTCTGTGTAATAACTTCCAAAACAAAGTTTAAATATTTTAAAGTTTGAAATGGGATATCTGTGATATTTCCTCTTGCAGGAAATGCAAAAACAAGTGATAAAATAGGAATACTCTTTTATTTTATTGCCATTTCATCATTAGTAATTAACTGCACAGTCTGACAAATAGCTTGAAAAGTGTTTTTAGTGAAGTAATTATTGAACATTTAATTTGAAACAATATTAAAAAAACAGACAGGGGAAAATATAATGTATATAATTTATCAGATTTTTTTCCCTRTATTTTTTTACCTTCATATTAATTCATCTTTGAAGCTGTAAAAGCTTTTATAGATTTACTTTAGAAAATCAGCTTCTCGCCAATGACAGCTCTAAAATCATACTTAGACCTATGAATTTGCTGCAGATAAACTGGTGATAAGGAAAACAAATTCAGGCGGAGGTTTTTAAAAATCCAAGCAGTAAAGTCTTTCATTCAGTTCTCACCCACCAGCAAGCTTCATGAAAATGAATCTGAGTAAAACTGACTTGGCTATTCCTGTGTACATCAAAGATGTAGAGAAAAATATACACATTCTGTTATGYACTTAAAATATTTCAGTTGAAACAAGTGTGTTTAAAGAAAAGGGATATTATGTAAGAGCATTTCTGTCAGATATTGGTCATTTTCAAAAGAAATTTGGTTTGATTTCAGGAGGCTATGAAGGTCTGAAACCTGAATATCAGTAAAGTATATAATCATCTGGAAAATACTGGTGTAATGAAGAAAAGACATATTGTTCTAATAAAAACTAAGGCCCAGGGTACATGCAGCATGTAAGAAAGATCACGGTCAGGAAAACTAGATTCCAGTCTTTTCTCTATTGGGTAATCACAGGCATGTATTTCATTTTCCTTGTTTCAGTTTCTTCCCRTGAAAAATGTGATAACATCACTTGCCCCTCTAAAGAGAATTCTGCTTAAAAAAACGTTTCAGAGAGGTCAGCCTGATATAGTAAGTAGAGTATCTGGCAGACCTATGACATCTGGCCATCATTCCTTACTTGAAGCTGCCCTGCTGTAGGGCTTCTACCTCTYCAACCTGTTTACACTGTCTTGGACTGAGGCATTGTCTCCTGCAATATGGCTTGAATGGTGTGAAGCCACCTGGGACCAGAGGGATATGCTTTCTATTAATTGTAATTCAAATGATGGACCAAAATGAATAAATCACAGTGAAATTTCAATCATTTATCTGTAAATACAGTCAGAGGAGTGGAGGAGTTTAGGTGGACACATCACTAAAAATCAGGAAGGAGGCCATTTTATGGCATACCTAAAAAATGCCAAATCCAAGAGAAACCTAGTTTCAGGGAAAATTATGTTACTACAATATAAAAAAGAAAGAGATAATGATACTGACTTCTTTTCATAAATCACATTTCATTAGATGTGTCTTCAGCTATTTATAAAAAATATTTTCAGAGGTAGAGGGAACAGCAAGCTCTCAACTTATTAAATGCATCTTTTTTTTCATGAAAATTATCTTCAGAAAATATTGTGCTGTGTCTTAACATCTCATATCAGTTCTAAATCATTTCCTCTAAATTTGGAAATGACTGCGGTAATGTCAATTCTCATTAGCTTCCCACAATGCTGTTGTGTAATCCACTRCTGATATTACGGAGCTCTTAAGATGGCAGGGGAGAGCCAGTGCAGGGACTAGACAGAGGAGAGGTCTTCCAAGGCTGTCTTTGGAAGRAGAAGCTCTTCTGAAGGAGGAGCTCTGTCCCAGTGCTGTGCTCCATCCAGAACCTGGGAACCATCAGCCCACCATGGATTTATGCATCCCTCATGTAAAATCAACAACCAATTACAAGTTAATATGCATGGAGTGACACACAATCCCTCTTTAACTTTACAGGTACTTATACAACCCTGCTGCAGCCAATGTAGAATGAGTTCCCCTACAGAATAAACAGGCTAAATCATCAAGTAGGATTGGCTTTTAAAGTTTCACACATAACAGGCTTGCCCAGATTCTTCTGTGGCACACAGGTGTCACCCTGGCTACTTAGAGTCTTAAAAGCAGATATGTGAGTGCCRCAGYGCATAAATTGGGTTTTCTAAAGTTCTGTATRTTTTGTTATATGTTTGTAATGGTTTGTTCCTACCCCCCTATCCCAAACCCCCGATGGTGTTTCCCTTGTGTTTCCCTTGTCAATCACCTTGTAAGAGCTAGAAGATTCTGGGAAAAAGCCCTAGGATTTGATAAGGTACCCTGGTACCACCTTCTTTCATTGTTCTGTTAAGKTCCCCAATTCTAGATCACTCCGCCCTTCCCCTGGGATTGGCTCCAAGTTCTCCCCTGCTCAGTGTACGCCCCCTGTACTTAAGGTGAGGACAGGGGGCTGCCGGGCACTCTCACTCTGGGGTTCTGGCACTCTTGCTCTGGGGCTCTCCCTCCCTKCACTGTCCATCTGCACATGGAGGTAACCGGGAGGAATAAAACCAGGTGAGACCCAAGCAGAGTCCACTCTTTCTTCCACGCTGTCCACCACGCTTCAGCCTGAGGTGGTCAAGCCTCTCTCAAATAGAAGCCAGGGAGCGAGCTAGCCAGTAAAGAGCTCCCTCAGCGCAACTCTATATGTGAGTGCCCTGTCAGGACAGAAAAAACTATTGCATGAAGGATTAAAAACTGGAAGTTTGAGTRTCATATTTTATACAACTCCCATACTAAGGCTTTCTTCATTAATAGACAACTTCTAATTTGTRCATCTTTGATTAAGTCAGTAGGAAATCCAAGAGAGACACTGATGTGGTCATGTGTTACATTACTCTCAAGTTTTGCATCACCATACCTCACTTTCCTTTTTGAGGTGCTGTGATGTGGGTGTTTAGAGCTCTCAACATTCAGGAGCAAAGATGGAAGAGGACAAAAATATCACCCCAGCCAAAAAGACAAYTAAACAGTTTCCTGAATAGTCATTAACGAGCACCACCTCTATGCATGTCTGGAATCACACATACTCTCCTGCATCCCTCAGAAACAATATAACAGATCCACCTACTGAAATTCAGCATCCCTTTTCCATATTATTTATTTAATTTTTATTACTGAAGCAGGATAATAAAGACAAGTTAAACATAGAAGCTTCAGGGACTTCTTTCACAGTGTATCAAGCAATTATATATCGAAGGAGATGAAATAATTGTATCCTTAATATAACTTCCCACCCAGGGCCTGAAAAAAAACCTGCTGGAAGTTAGAAAATAATAAAAATAAGAAAATTGGGAAGGAAAATAATTATAAAGAACAATACAAGACTACCTTGCTCTGATGTTMTTTTCTTTGCATTCGTAAGAGATTTGAACTCTTTGAAAAAAGACTAATAAAGATGAGGCAGAAAGGGAGGGATGAGAAAGAGAGGGTCATCATTTTTATTAAATAGAAAAGACTTACGAAGGATTAACTCTACTGTTCATTATGCRTATTAAAATATACTTGTCTAAAATAATTTAGTTTATTTTAGCTTTCCATTCTCTACATTTCTCTTTGAGAGAGGGGCTGTATACCCAAGATAAACAGATTAGAAATACACAGATACTGAAAATAAAGTTGTGCATATTTGAATAAAATAAACATAAGGTTGATATCAAGAGAAAATATTAATTTGTCAGTAAATGTGTAATTGTAACAAGCCACAGATTCGGCAGGCAAAGAAAACATCCACACAGAGGAATTTCATGCCAGAAAATAAAGAAGCTAAACTGAAGAAGATAAATTGCACCCCATSAGCAAGCTGGCCAGGTATAGCATGAGCTTGTGCTCTCTGGCCAGCAGGAATTCAGGGCCAGCCCAGAGATTTGTTCTATTACTGACAATGGCACAGCCCTCAAAGAAATCAGAATGCAATAAACAAACAAACAAATAAACATTAGAGTTACTGTCAGAAAACTAAGCCCTGGTATTTGGTTAAATGGACATTTTAGTGCTCAGCAGAAGACAGATGTGCTGCTGTCTTACACAGCTTTGACAGACCTTATAGTGCTTTGAGCACCAATTTCAAGGAGAAAAGCTATTACTTATTTATAACAGCACAACTTCCCACTGATGTCTGTACACAGGAGGCACAGGAAAGGGTGGTGCCTGCTGGTTTCTGCTCCTGTAAGGAGCAGAAATGTTCCAAGCYGTAAGGTTCCAAGCCCTTTGGAATTGAAGAGGCTGCTGTCAAAAATCAGACATCACCCAGTAGGACCATGTGTTGTTACCCTCATCTCAGAGCTGAGGAATCATGGCCCGAGAAGCAAGTACACCAGCACCTCTTGGTGTTGGCACCAGAATTTTGCAAGAAAAGTAAAATACAGACATAAGGATCCCAAGCTTCTCTCAAGTATGGATGTCTTCAATTTACCTTYCTTCTCACTATTGGCAACAAGGTTACCTCTGAAACCACACAGGCATTTCCTCCTTTTTGGTAATCTAATCTGGTTTTACTCATAAACAGCTACTCTTCTCTTTCTTTAAGGAACTAAGACCAGTTTGAAGCCATGCATATCCCTACTTAACACTCAAAAGTGCAGAAGGTTAACAGATTAAAAAAATAAAAAAGATCAAAAGAGGAAAATAATCACAATTACCCACAATAAACTACTGAGACCCAGCTATATGGGAGCTCCAAGGGCTTTCCAAGAGAAATAAAATGTGATGTGGAGCCCTGTACMACTTTGTAAGCTCCCACGTAGAACTAGACTCAGGAGCACTGAGATGCTGAATTTTGTTTTCTCTAACAGTTGAGGAAGTTAGGGTTAACATTGCTGCCATGCACTCCAACCACCAAAAGGAAGCCTCCAGATATTTTTTTCCATATGATTCTACTAAAAGACCAGTAAAGAATATTCTCCTTTTTAAGTGTGATGAGTAATATACATTACTGGAATATGAGTTAATTTAGACAAAGATGCTGTGTTAACTTGCAATGTAGGGTTGACTTTTGCTACTGTTGTATTAGCAAAGTGATGCAGCATAGAGGACTGACTTCCATCTGCTCACTCTGTCTCCATGCAGAATTCCAATTCATATTTTCATTAGCAAAGGAATTGTAGTGTTTGAGTCAGATAAGGAGACTGGCACTGATCTCCCTGCTACTATTTTATCTTATATATTGCTGTGTTTTCAAAACCTCAGGCATGGATTACATTCATAGTTTATATTTTCACCAGAAATTCCATCAAAACACAAGTCAGAAAAGTGAAAATTACATGTATGGTCTAYTAGTACTATTTTTCTCTGGACATGCATTATTTCTGCCTCATGACTGTGATGTCCACAGCAGAAAACAGAGAAAGCCATATCAAACTTCAGGAGTCTACCAGCTGCTATCAGACTGCACATGCTTCTGTGCTCTGTAATATAAGCTGAACACAGCTGAGCAGGACAGCAGGCCTTAGAGGAGACATCAGAAGCCCAATTATCACCAGTCTGTGTCAGCAGAGAATACCCAGATGATTCCTCTGCAGGTGAAATTAAAATGAACTTATCTAAATTTTTAACACATTTTGCATTTCCCTCYGACAGAAGAAAAAGCAAATTTACGGTAAGTATAACATGCTACACGGCAAATAKTTGAGCTAAGCCAGATTAGTGACTGAATTTATTGGGAAAAGATTTCATTAAAGAAAAAAAAACAATAAATGTTGTTGTGACACCTGCAGTGAAGTTATTAAAGCTTACATATTTCATTGTAGAATTGAGGACAAAATTCTGTTATACTTTCATATTGCATTATCCTTAACCGTGCAAGATTTCTCTTTTTCTTCACCACCAAACTTTCAACTATAATAATCCATTAAAAGTGGGACAGGCTTCTGCAGTGTCTGACGAGACAAAAACAACAAAAATGCATTTTGACTACTGCTAATTAAAGAAAAGGCCACTATTGTCTTCTCTCTGTTAGCCTATGCTATTTTATTTAAAATTCAAATTAAAATTTTGAGTTAAGAGGAGGCTTAGTTCTGCCAACTTCCTAGACTTTACCTTGGTTCACTTCTTTCTTTTTTCCTCCTTGGACTATGACTGCTCTTTCAAGAAGGCTATTTTACACAAATATCCTCCTAATAAACGAACTCAAAACAATCAACTATTTCTCAGATAAAACCCTTTCAGTAAAAAGATGATAAATCAAGAAGAGCAGAAGTAGCAAAAGCACTTGCCATTTACTTAATTGAAAGTAATATCTAGTAAATTTGATGACCTTCTCTTAATCCAAGGCCCCTTTATTATTTGTGGATTAGTTTTTTATATTGAGCAAAATTATACTCTTGGAACTAATCATGCAAACTGTATTTACATTGAAGTTTTTGCAAGTATTAGTATCYTTATTTCAAATCTTTCTCATATGCGAAGCCTTTCTTGACAAGCATCAAGCAAGTCTTGAGACACAAAGAGAGAAAATGTCTCTCTATAAAAACAAGATGAGGCAGTTTGCCCCAGTGAAGACATTGCAAAAACCTACTCACCATACAAACTACAAATACAGGATTCACGTTTTGGGAGAAGGAAGATCCTGTGCCCTTTGTGTAACAATTCTGGCCAGATCTTGCCCTCAGAAACAAAGTCTGCTTGAGAGATAGATGTATTAAACAAGCTCATCTTGATCCTTGCCTAGGCTGGCATCCCAAGCAGTATGAAACATCCTCACAAGCCTCAGGCCAGATTTTTCCTGCTGGTAYAGGCAGCATCCTTCTTTGTAGCCCCTTCCATTCTTGGAGCCACAGACAGGCTTCTTCTGTCATAAATCTGCCCAGGGTCTGAATCTTGCAATATTGTGTGATTGTAATATATGAAAAAGTAGAAGCAGTAAATTTTGATCCTAAAGTATTTTCAATTAATAGACTTCTCAGCTTTAGGTGCACTTGCAATGCAATACAGCTTTCCTTTCCAAATGTCTCTGGTGTTCCCTCTCCTTTCCAAGATTTATCAATATTCCAGCCTACTCATGTTTAACATTTTCATCCAGTCACTGCCAAACTTTTCTTCACGTAAGATTCTTCCAGTCATTGGTCCACCAAACCTTTCACCAATCTTCTTTCATTCATTTAAAATTCCCTTTTAGGGCACAAATTATACTTATTGGTTTCAGGAGTAGTTTTTAAGCATCCTCTGCTCTGAACCTTTCCACTSGTTTGATATTGCAAGTTCACCAGATTACACAGTGATTCTTTAGAATGTAACAAGTTAATCAGGTTCAATACTAAATGACAGAATTTGAGGAGGACAGAATATTGGAGAAATATTGCTTGTATTCAATGCAGGTTATTTATTCCCAAAATTAAAAACCAAAACCATGAGATAAAAAGGGAACTGGATGAGGAAAAGACAATGTATTTCAAGCAGAATAAGAAAGAGGTTTTGCTGGTKTGCAGGTAGCTGAAATCTGCTGGTGCTTACAGCCTGTCTACCTAAATGTTTCCAACACAGATGTCACTACTCATTTCAGAGGAATTTGATTTCAGTTTACACAATGTCTAGTCCCCCTGGTGACTGCTACTTGATATTAATTCAGAGCAAAATTCCATGTCACTCTACTGTCTGTTCTTTGCTGCTGCATGCCAGTCTGAATCTGGTTATATTTCTGTGGCAGGTGAGTAAATCCTGTTTACTTATATTTCCATGGATTTGTGATACYTAATTACTGTTTTAAAAGGTTTCCTAGATCACTGATTTAAAAAAAAAGAGCCCTTTAATCCTTATAAAACAGTGCTCCTAATTATATGTTCAACTTGAAAGCCCTACATTTCCTCTGAGCAGAGCTGAACAAACAAGACATTATCATTATGCTTGCCTTTTTGTTTGTTTGTTTGTTGTTTGGGGTTTTTTTTAAGCAGGTAGATCAGCCAATTCAGCCATCACTGTAAAATATATCAGGCATAAACTCAGTTCCTCCTAATACCAGTCTGTTACCAAAACAGGTCTCTGATAGAAAAAATGTATTCTCTATGAAGTCTGTATATGGACCACAGAAGCACTTAAAGTCACTGTAATCTGGGTCTTGGCAAACTGGTGATAGGCATTTGTTTTAGTTTTTGTCTATTTTGCATGCTGAAACACCCCTGCAGCCAGGAAAATAGAAAATCCTAAAGTACTTCAACTGGAGTACAAAGAAATCCAAAACTAGATTTTGGCTCTAAAGTTTTACCAGTACTTTAATTCTAGATTTCATAGGCTACTGAAAGTGTTAAGAATTAATTTCTGAGATTTCTACTGAGCTGCTGGGGAAAGAGTAGAAGAAAAAAGAAAAAAAAACCCCATATTTTTCTGGGCTCTACCAGAACAAGGAGCATTATCAGCAACAGAAAATACTTGTGTGTATCCCAAGAATTCTGTTCATGAAAATAAACTAGACACCACCACATTGGAGGAACCCTGAGCTGCTCTGAAAGAGATATTTCCAGTCCTTCTTTTTTTTTTTCATTAATCCATCAAGTCCTCAGCTGCCACTTCTTAGAAACATATGTAGTTTCACTTTATGCCTTTCCAAATTCACTTACAGGAGGCTTTTTTTAATCTCCAGAATCATGAACCGTCACTTTTCTTTATTTAAAAATCAAAATTTTCCCATAACTTGCATTCTTGTGGTTTACTCTAGATTATTATGATCTGTATTTTAATGTCCTACATCAGTAAAAAACAGAATTAGGGCATTTATTAGCACATCTATCATTTGTTCCTATTTAGAAGCATAGTCCATGTCTCATTAAAAAAACTGGCTATTTATCTTCCAAAATTTAGAGCCAGAAATCATTATATATCTTCCCCAAAAAGCATTTTGGAAAAATAAAATGATTTTTTTTTTGTCTTAATTGAAAGTTGGTTTCAACGAACATAAAATAGATTTTTTTTTTTCAAAATCAATGCCCATATCAATTTCTTCTAAATATAAAGTCATATCTATTAAAAAATCACAACCTCACAAATTCAGCTATAAAAAAGTGAATTCATTTTCTGGGCTCTACTCTACTTTCTGTTGCTCCTCTTTATCAGACACATTGAAAGAAACCTGATTTCTTGAATAAAATCCATTATGTCAGTGGCTTGACTGCCATCCCTGGGGATTTCCCATGCTGGCCATTTGTTCTAGTTGTTAAAGACTTTTTCTTAATGTCTAAATTAAGTTTCCTTCCTACCTTTAGACCATCATTCCTTGTCATGCCATCTTATCAGACAATGTAATTCCTTTAGCTCACTTTTATTGTTACTTTGATGGTGTTTATGAACTTGTGATCGYGTTTCTCTTGAGTCTTCTCCTTCCTAGACTATAAAATGTTGTTATTTCCCCTATGTTTATTCTTGGACTAGATTATTCTTGTTGGATCTCATTATATTTTSTAACTCCCCCTGCTCATGCCTGCAGTTTGTCAAGAAACATGCCCAGTGATGTGCCAAGTTCCTTCACACTGTTCTGGTGCATCAGAAAGATATATGAGCTTTTCATTTTGCTAAAAGAYGAATCTTGAATATTGAATTCAATAGATTCAGTATTGAATCTATGGAAGTTTATAATGTTTGGCTGTATTGTCACTTGCCATCCCCAGGGTGGGAGGAACAGGACCCGGCAGCCAAGGTCCATTTGGCAGGAGGGCAGGCTCTGCCTGGAGTGTCCTACCTTGTTTGCCTCCAGCCAGGTACAGGGCAAACCAGGGGTGCAGCGAGCCACAGCCCCAGCTCCAGGTGCCCTGAAAAGGTGTGTGATTATTACTTTATTACCCTAAAATCACCTTGTTTCTAACTTTTGCAGTGTGTTCCATAAAATTTATAATTTTTTTTAGTATTGCAGGTTATTTTACAATTAGCTTTTGCGTCTCRGTATTTTCCTTACCAGTTGGTACTGATTTTCAGATAAACCTTCTCTTTTGGCATGAACAAGACACGGTAAAGGAGGAGACACACAAGACTCAGAAATGAAGTACTGAATTGTGCTGAGCTGGAAACATCAGTCTCTCAAATGAAAAGAAGTGTTTTTAAAAATGTTAATATTAAYCTTGTAAAGAGGAGTGATAAATCAAAACGTATTATCATACACGTATACCAAATAAATCACTTTAAAAGTTCCACCACTATTAGATTATCTTCTACCAAGGGAAAAGAGCTACATTTAGAAAACATTTTGTTCTGCTGAGGAGTACCAAACTGGTAGAAAAAAAAATCCAGCAAGGGTTTGGAAAACTATAAAATAAACCCTTAATAGTTATGATTGACTAGGTATCTCTGATGTCATCATTGTTAGGACTACAGTATGGTATATGTTGTCATCTAAACTAATTTGAAGAAAAAAAAATCCATACAAAGAAGTGAGCCAGAAATGGGCAGTGACAGTAAGCAAGAACTGCGCATGTTTCTGAGTATTGTGCTATCTTTGTTCCACAATAGATGCCATCTGAAAACATAATTGTGATTCAAGTTACACTCTATTCTGCAAAAGTTCAATCCGTTTTACTTCTACTTTACTTCTTTTACTTCTACTTTTTTACTTCTACTTCTACTTTAATCCTATTTCCCTTCCTGTTAAGTTCTTTGATTTGCTATAGACATCAAGTCCAYGCCCCAGTATTTTGTTCTGGCTGGTATACATCATATAATATGCTATTTTACAACTGATGGACAGAAGTCCTCTACTGAATTCATTTTACAAGATAAATCAGGATATTGAGCACAAGGGACTGCTATTATTTGAAAAAAAMCACTTTAGTAAATCCATCTAGCTCATCAGACACCAAATATGGTCTCTTCCAAAAAACAGTTTAGATTAGTGGTCAAGTGTTGGGCCTCAATCCCATAAAAAAGGGCCCAGGGCCCATGAATCAGTGGCCATATATCTATATCTATCTATCTATCTATCTATCTATCTATATCTATATCTATATCTATATCTATATCTATATCTATATCTATATCTATATCTATCCATATAGTGGCAGTGGAATATTCACAGAACTTTTCCCATCTCCTCATCACCTTTCCTTATTGTTTTCTTTTTCTTTTTGCATATTTGGTTGGTAAAGGGTTAACACGGCTAACACAAGTCATGTGGATTTGTTCAAACACAATAAAATATTAATTTGATCTTTTTTCCATATATTTCTCTGTGTGCCCTATCAAGAATGGATTTTCTGGGGAAAGGAGAAATGTAGAGGTCATATAGAACAGCCTCATAGTGCTATGCAGAAGAGGGTGACATTCTGCAGTGTGTGAGTATGTATGTTTGTTCACTGCTGCATTTTTTTTCTTAAACCTAGCTTATTGGAATTGGATTACAGTGACCTTTCTCTAAGTCCTTTCTGACTTTCCTCAGTATGTAATATATGTGTGTGTGTGTGTGTGTGTGTGTGTGTGTATATATACAGACAGATAAATATTTCGGTTCTAATAACTAGGAGAACAGAATCATAGCCACTTACACAATTCCATTCCATGCCTGTCATTTCAGAAATACAAACAGCATGCTTTTTTTATTTTTTTTTTTTTTTTTTGGAATATGGAACGAGACAGAGGAAACACATTTCCACACTGCCATCCTCTGATAAACTCACTAGGACTGTCATTAACCAGATTCCAGATTCCACTTGCAGCCTGTGTGCTGTGCTGCTGGGAGAGCTGACAGCCAGAGGAGGAATGATGGTTTGGGGTCAAATTCTGCTCTGCTACCCAGGAGGAACCCTGGAGCAACTCCAGTGACTTTGAAAGCAAAGAGTAGGTGTGTTGCTACAAAATCCCAATGTGCATCAGGACACAATGTAATCATTGAGCAGAGCATCTCCCTTCAGTAGATCTAAAATTAATGTTTTCTGTGAATATTTTAGAAAACACTCTCATCTTCAACCATGTTAGGCCAGCTAGAGTGACTGCTGAAACCCACTAGAGTCCTAAAAGAAGCCAGCTTGAACTCTCCCTGGTATCAGTCAGGTTCTTATGTTGAAGGCTTTCAAATGTTTCTGTGCTTATTTCACAGACATCAGTCTGATTCACATTACCAGTTTTACTATGAAAACTGAAGTGGGAACAAAATTATTGTATAGCTGTTGAATAAACGAAAGTGAATCAAAAGAAGCAACACTGCTCTTAGTCTGATGTCTCTTAAAGTTCTTCCTTYTGTTCGTTCATTTTTGGCACCATTTCAAACGTAAGGAAATAAATGTGAAAGCTCTCTCTAGTAAAAATCTCATTTATAGGGTAACCATGTACATGTTTGTTTCTCTATGTTTTCTCTTCTATAATTCTTAATTATTCAGCAGAACACTCTCTGTTTAAATACATTTGTTTCAAACAGCAGCAAAAACAGATCACTACATTATCTTGCATTTCTAGTAGAGTTTTTTCTTCTTCATTTATAGCCTGTTTACTTTCCATGCCAAGATTTATCTACAGYGCTGCTTGCAATCATTATTATGAGCAAACATCAACATCCCTGTGGGGCACTGTTATAATGAGGCTCAAGAAATTCCATTTAAAATACTGGAAGGGGAGGAAATGGGAGGTAWTACTACCACATTTTACTTTTAAAGATACTCCTCTGCCAGTCAAAGGAAATCAGCCGATGTTACTTTTTGTTTCCAAAAATGCATAAAAATTAACTGTAAGTAAAGCCTTTTTTACAGAAGAATACCCAACAGATTTAATTATGAGAGAAGACTGTGACACTTATGGAATAAATATGACACTATATCCAAACCTTTAATGTATCCTTCCTACACTAGAGATTGCTGAGATGGCCCCACTGCCACAGAAGAGTCAGAAGTTTGATTCTTAATGTCATAATCACAGCAATTAGCACATAGTGTCTGGATTTTGACAGTTCAGGCAGAGGCAGAAGAGTCTGTTAAATACAGTCTACTGAGAGGGGGAAAAAGAAGCAAAACCAAAAAATCCACACAAAAAAAACCCCTCAAAACAAAAGAAATCTCAAACAGAATGAGAACAATCCTGTAGAGCTTATYGCACATACACAGAGGGATTGGTTCCTCTAAGTGGCTCAGCTTCATGACCTGTAGTGTTTTCAGCAAACCCCAGCTGTCAAATCTAGGCTTAGCAAATTTTTTCAGAAAGAGTTTTTTAAATACTGAGTTAATTTTCATCATCAAATCAAAATACATGCTTGGATGACAAGTTGAAAATTGCTTGCAGCGTTTCTTGTGGGAGAACAAGAATTAGAGTCAGGGGCCRCTGAGAACTTTTCCTTTGGACCTGAGCTGGAATCAGGGAGTAAGTGCTTTTTTGCTCTGTCTTTGTTTTACTCTTTATTTCACCTGACAAGGTCRATTTTGTTAAGGGAAAAGGAAGCTGCATTACTGCATATAAAATTTATAATAGGACAAAAACAGATCCCTTATTATCTGAATGAGGTAATAATTCCTAATGTTTTATGGTATATCATGAGTGTCATCAGCCATTCCAACTCTGTGTTGTTACTCTGAATAAAAGAACTGGTACAGGAGCAAGTCCATATTATAAATGCATTTTAAAGTGTTTCAGTTTAAAGGAAATTGAAAGAGATGTAAGAGGCTATATTGTCTGCTCTATTCCATCAATTGTTCAGCATCAGGCAGACATATGGCTATATATCCATTTCTTACTTAATCTTTCAGCAAGTTTCCTGCTTTGTGTGGACAGCCGTTGGAAGGCAACAATGGTGATGAAAATTCTTACTGGTTAACAGCCTTTTAAGGTCTATTATCAACTAGCACAGATTATTTCAGGTCCAAGGTTAAAGTATGCAATGCACAGTCTGCTACAGAGCAGGCTCAGGAATCAGGGAGAGRACATGGAATCTTTTAGTCTTCCTTTTTTATGTCCTTCTGGGTACAATGGGGAGAAAAGATCAAGAAACCTGAAACAAAATAGTGTGTCATTAGCCAAGATTTCTTCTCAATTTTCGTCTGTTGCAAAGTATTGCCACTCTTTCATTTTCTGTTGTTCACTGGGAAAGGACTGAGTATAATTTGGCATCATTTAGGGTATATTTAAAAAGGTTTTTTCTTCTGTGGTGGCAAATCTGGATAATCAAACGGGCTTCATGGCTAAAACATTACCTGCTTTGAAGTTCATAGGATTGGATTTCTTCACCTGATTGGAGAAATGAGAACAGGCTACTCAGCATGTTCTAGTGCACAATCTCTGCATCTCTTCATCATACAGCARTTTCAGTTTACAGCAGCTGCAGACSCTACTTTCTGTTTAACACAGGACCAAATTCCATATGCACACATATTCACAAAATAAATAAGGGGTTGTGGTGAACAAACATCCGGTGAACAAACATCTTAGGACAATATATTCCAACTAATTCTGGAAGGAGAGTTAATGAAATTAAAATTTCATCCTCTCCTTTATGTGTGTTTTGTTCTTTTAGAAGTAGGATTTATGTCAMTTAGCTGTGTGCCTAGTTTGGACTTGTCATTGTGCTCTAACCTGTGGAGATAAATGAGCACACCCAAAGGGAATTAATCCCRTTCTGTATTAGAAATCTATTTCTGGCTATAATGGCCCACACTGAAAATATCTTCACTGACTAAAGAGCTGTCTATATAATCACCTTAGGCTGAACATGTAATTTTCACACAACTGAAGCTAGGTGAGACATATCCTATTAAAGTGCCAATGAGGTCGTATTCTTACAATTTTCTGGGCTTAAAGAAAATGGCTATCCACAAAACTCATATGTAGATTTCTGTGTGATCAACAAATAACTTGTTTTGAATTTAAGTTTTCATTAGTTGTCAAGGAGGTATCAAGCCACCTACTTTCATGCTCTCCTCCTCTTTGGAGGTGCGTAGCCCTCCATTACCAACAGCCATTGTTCTGTGACTAAAGCAAATTTATAAAAATTACTGCTCTGGATTCTTRAAATGAACCTCCACAGTGAGGAATCATAGTAAACAAGATCTAGACTCTTGAAGGGTGGCAGGTAACATAATTTTTTTGTTAAARGGGATTTTAGTTACCTTCCTGTACCTCCTTTTATACAGTCGTTAYGGACCAAGTGTATAACACTTGCTTCCAGAAATATAAGCCAGGCAAAATTAAATTCTTAATTTCTCCTTTAGTTCACTGYAGCACCTGTAGAAGTACAAAGCAGAACACAAATCTATTGATGATTTATTAAAAAAAAAATTAAAAATTCTGCCACTGAATTCTCTAAGTCACATACAGTAATTTCTAGCTGTTAAGAAAATGCAGAGATATCTTTTTCAAGTGTTATCCAACTCTGTATGCAAACAGTGTGTGATGATATTTCAAGGTACTTTTTTCTTATTGCCGAACACAAAACAAGCTCCTTTCATTTTCTCTAATCTAGTCTTATATAGAATATCCTCTTAAATGGGACTAACACTATCTGAGATATATTTACATTTTTACCAGAAGATTAAAAATGCAATTTGTAAGTCAAAAGACTTCTCTAAATTATCTCAGACAGTGTTTTCCAAAGTCATTCCAGAGAGATCGTGATTCTATTTTTATGGCAGGTCCTCTGTCAAATCATTTACACCATCACTATAAGATTTTTTGCTGAAAAGGAAGGCAGCAGTCTTTTTTGTGTGTGTGACAGCTATACCAAAAACATGCTTTTTTAGCTAAAAAATGTGAAATGTTTGYCATGTTATTGGCATGAATGCATCCRTCAACACAGCTCTGCAAASATGATAACACAAGATATGAACAATTTCTTTTCCTGTTATGTTTYCTTGTTACTCCTAGGTAATGCACGTTAGGTAATGCTTTCTGCATCTGATCTAAACGGTATTTAGAGTTACTACAGCAGACATTTAAGATCAGATTTTAGTGATTCATCTTCATGTGACTGGAAATATCCAGTTTGGTTTTTAGTGCATGAGAAAACCATGGATATGGCAACAAAGAGAAGGAGAGGACCAAGAACTGAGGCTTTGAGATTCCTGAAATGAAGTATGGCAGAGAAAGGGTGCTCTTTAATGTTTAAAACTGCAAAAAAATAACCCTAAACATGATTAGAGTGTTATTGTCCCCTTCTGTGCTTACTTGCACACTATATGACTTACTGCAATGARAGACTCCACCAAGGGCTGAATATCTTCTCTTACTCTTTTAACCTGATTTATCTGTTAAAATACTTACTATGTTAATTCCAGAAGACAGAAAACTCTCAGAAGAATGCTCATGCATATTTCAAGCCTTCTTCTGTCAAGAGGTGCATCCTATCTTCTAAAATTATGTGCCCTGAGCTACAGAGGTGCAATTTCCATTTACTTTGTCTGAGGTGTGTCAAAGGGGTATAATACTCTACAGTGCAGAATGGGCATGCACTGTATTTCATATATTCTTGYCTTTTCATAGAAAAGTCACACACAGTAAGTGTTTTCTGTTGACTCAGGATAGTGAGAGCAAACTAGCTGGCATAAAAAGAGACAGCAGTGTGAACACACACTGCTGAAGCTTGAAGAAACTGATTCAATCAATTCTTTCCTTTTTCTTTTATTTCCTGCTCATTATGTAAGAAGCACACATACCACACAGATGAGCAGTGTGAATGCTTGCATTAATAGGTTTTCCTCAAAGTATGCTTCCAAAAATATTAATTTGCTCAAATTATATGTGAATAGGGTAAATCGCTTTAACGAACTAAAATCCTGTAGAGTTTTACTCAAAATCCTATCATAGGTGATATTCACAAGTTTTAAGAGGCATACAACTGACATGAACAAAGTGMTATCAATTTATACCTGCTGAGCAGTAATATGACCTCAATGGATAAGGCATACCTATGTGTTATCAAATTATGAACAGAAAAACACCTCAGTAGAAATCCTTCAGTGGTCAGAAGAGGCTGAGCATACTTGCCAGCTTGCATACTTTGTAAAAATAAAAAAAAAATTACCCTGCAATTAGAACAGAGGAGACTATGCTTAGTATAATGTTGTGGCACTGGACTTTTCCACAAAATYCATTTTTTATTTGTAGCCATGTGATGCAGGGCATCACATAGTTTAATAYAAATTAGAATTTAATTATCATTTCAGTGTTTACACGCTGTATTAGTTTTAGTCCACAGACATGAGAAGCATCTGAATGTGAAAGAGTTTTGTCACTGTGTCAGGTCAAGATCTTTTGTATTATACGGTGTGCTCCAGTCTTTTGCACCAAATAGAGAAGCTGAACATTGTATCAGAGCCCAAAGGAAAGGTAAAACTATGATCTTTGTGAAACGGAAATATTTTCATTGAGTGCCTTAATGTTAAAGCATAGAAATATATTAAAAAATAGCTTTTCTATTTGACTTTAATGAATTCCATTAAGCTTTATCTACCTTTCAGGGTTTTTTTTATTTGAAGAATATCTCATAATATTTTATAAGATGCAAATGCAGATGTAGATGTAAAATATTATTAATATTTCTAATTATTTCATTATTCATGTTAATTTGGACATTCCTTGAAGATATTAAACCTTAAATCAAATGACTGACAGTAAGAAAAAGAACCTGTTCTTTGTTCCATGAGGCAAAAAATACAATCTCCATT
This sequence comes from Mixornis gularis, assembly GCA_003546035.1. Taxonomy (NCBI): domain Eukaryota; kingdom Metazoa; phylum Chordata; class Aves; order Passeriformes; family Timaliidae; genus Mixornis; species Mixornis gularis. The sequence continues at coordinate 1,124,497 of QVAJ01000022.1, forward strand.
TCCAGGTGATTTTTTGGTCACAGCTGACAGTATCAATGACTTGTTTCAGTTTGAAGATTAGGAATTGCAGGTAGAGACCATGACTTGAAAACTGAGAAAATGTAAGAAATTTCTTGCATTTCACCACAGCTGATCGTCAATTCAACAATCCTAAATAAGAGTTATAATAATCTAGAGRAAAAAAAWAATAAAAAGGTTAAAAAAAATCACTCATTAGTTAAAAGAAGTAAAAGGATTTAGTGTCTGGGATCTGTAGATGGAAAGAAATCTGAAGAGAAGATCGGCAAGAATGCTGACACTTGGCAGAAGCATATCTGTGTAGGTGAAACTACATATTTAGCAATATCTTTTCAGTATATCACTGTAATGTTTCTAAAGTTACTTATTGCTCACCATGACTGAGAATATGCATGGTAGCTGGAAGAGCTGAAGAGAAAAGTAACTACAAGSGGTGTCCTGGCTGTCCTTTACCACAGTGAACAACTGCCAGTATCCCCCAGAGAGGGTGCATGGAAGTTTACACAGTCCTGCAGGAGATGCTTACAGAAGTAAAGGCCAAAGTTTTTTCTAGAGGACTAAGGACAGGATAATGCAAATGAAAAGGTGGTTCAATCATGTGAAAAGTTGGAGATGTCTTACCACTAGCAGAATTTATTTAAGGATTCATTCTCTCAACTGTCAAAATCTATGTAAGTAGCTGAGAAAATACATAGAAAAGACAAACGTTCAATTACTAAACTGCTGGAGAAAGTTGTAAAAAAAATTATGTGATGTCCATGCATTATTTCACTACAAAGGGAAAAAAATCAGGCAATCAAAGACACAGGGAATAGATGGACTGCAAGAGGAAGAAAATCATAAGATTTATAGGCTAGGTGCTAGGAATACAATCTTTGACAGTCTGAAATCTAATATACTGGAAAATTTGGTGAGGCCAGTAAAAAGCTAAGAAAACTTGTGCACTCTTGCAAGGAACAAGACAGAAGAATCTGAATTACTGCCATAGAATGCATAAAAATATTTTACAAGCAGCAGACAGATAAGAATTATAAAACATAGCTTCTGAAAGATATCTATTACTAAAGAGGTAGAAATAAAAGCACTGAAAAAACATTAAGTAAATAATGTTCCAGAGAAAAGGGATTGAGCAGATGAAACTATGTCAAGCACTGGAAAATCACATAAAAAATTTTATCCAAGGTCCAAAATTAGCTTTAATTACTGCTGCTACTGCAGTTCCTATGAAAATTCATTAACATTATGCAGAAGATTAAAATAGTCCTGAGAACACAGGATGGAACACAGATTTCCTATATTGCACTGGACTATTCTATTCTTTCCTCTTCACTTTTTTGTCCATCTGGTGTGCTCTGAGGATCTCTGACCACTGGTTAATCCAGGTATTCTGGTTATGASATAGGCACAGTTTTCTCAAAAGTTGAACTGCTTCTGTACATAAGAAGGAGTCATAGAAGTTCAGCCACAGAAGTTCACAGACCTGAGGGACTCTGAAGTTCAAAATGTTGATGCCAGAAGTGACAAGTTTTGGGGCATAAGCTTTTTTAATTAGTGTGTTGCGTGGTCCAGCAATATTTTCCCATTATACCAAAAAATCTATCCTAGGTGCCAAAGAAAACTCGCTGAATGTTATCTGGACTCAGCAAGATTTTCAAAACAGTTTGATGAGACCTTCAGTTTCACAAATCTCCTGACCACAGCAGAGACATTTCTCATGGGCTTCTGGGTTTCTTATGGGTTTAGGTCATCTTCTCTTACTGGTAAGTATGAGAAAAGCCAGAATACCTGACACTTCCATGCATAACTTCTGCCCTAAGTCAATCGACATAGCTTGTGGAGAGAAAGAGTTTGAAATAGAAAGAAGACAAAACAAATCAAATTATTAATAGCACATTTTATTAGACTGGTTAAGGAAATGGGTCCTGCTCCTCGAATATCCTACCTTTCTACTCCTGGCCTATTGYTAATGGAATTCTTTGATAATTTATTTTTCAAAGCAGAATGGTATATATTTATGAGTATGGTGATCCTTTCTAAATTCATTTACAAGTGTGTATATACAAATTTGAAGAAATGTAAACAACTGCRTGTTTACCTCAGGTGAAGCTAATAAATATTTAATGTATTTTAGAGCAAAATAACTTTTTCAAGCCAATGCCACAGCTGAATCTAATCCTTGCTGACAGACTGTATTTTCACAATTATTTTAAAGGTCTTTTTCTCTTCATTGTATTAGTGCATGATAAAGTAAAGCCCTAAGGCATCCAATTTCYGAGTTAAATGATAAAATATAGTAGTTTCTGAAGAGGACTAAATTAAAAAGATAGAAATTATGTTGGGAAAGAAAACCTCCATGCAGTGATTTTTTTAGAGACTTGGACTCTTACAAGGAGTATATAATAACTCTAAGGTGACAGCATTTYATTGACAGTCCATATGTTTTCGTTCCATTTCTATGCCTTTCAGTTGTACTAGGTACATGTTATTACAGAATGTGGGACAGAATATCAACCCCTCTGACGTTGTGCTCTTTACAGTCAGTTAAGAGATTTGGTAGGAAGCCTAACAAGAGACACAACAATCTGGGAAACCAGCAACAGCTCTGCCAAGGGTGAGAGGATGCACCTTACCAATCAAAACCTCTTCATGTTGGAGTTGCAACAACAGRGAYTGAAATCTGAACAGAAAAGCTCTCWATCATTTAGAAATATACCTTTCTGTCTAATAATAAAACAAAAATGAAATAAGTAATTGTCCCAGGTATAGAGGTAGGAGGAGGAGTTTAGCACTATTCCACATCATCTACAAAATTTTTGCTGGGCTGTCTCTCTAARCACAAGCAGAAGCAGAAGTATGGCTGTTCTTCACTTGCCTGGAGCTTGGGGAGAGGTTGCCTTCATCCAGGACTGCACTGTCATCACTGCAGGTTTGCTGTTCATCATTTTTCTAGCTGGGTGGAGCCCAGGCCTCAAAAAGGCAGCTCCTGTGTGGAATGTTGCCATGGGGGTAGTCACAGGAGCCAGTACAGTCGCAGTCCCAGCCCAGGAGCTGCCAACAGAGACCCTGCACACCTCACCAGGTTAGCACAAGGGCAGTGCAGGCTCCTCATTCTGAGAGTGCCATTTTCCCAGGTTTCTTTTTGCTTTGTCTCTGTCTCCCCATCATCTGTCAGGCAGGGGCAGTGTGTTGGCCCACAGAAATTAATTTACCGCACTGTCCTCTTTGTCCTCTTGGCCYGTGTAGGCAAACGCAGGAGCCTCCCTGGAGCCTCCTCCAGGAGCTCCTCACCACATTGTCTGTCTCCTTGGGGCCATGTGGTGTGGGAACAGCAGCTATCTTAGTTTTTTCCCACTGGTAAAWGCCTTTGGGCATTTGGGCCCTGGGTAGGGCACCTTTTTTGTTTACTTTTTCTATGTGTGCTGTTGTTTTGTGATTTTAGTCAATTGTTGTTTTTAATTTAYAGTCTCTCAGTATTGTTCCCTTGTCAAAAGGGGATGGCGGATAGGGGAGCCCCTGASAGTTCACAACTAGTGACTTTCATCTAAATGGACTTTATGCCACTGATCACAACYCTCTGGTCCTGGCTGTTCAGCAAGMTTTTAATCCTTCCTCTCTGTTTAYGTAACCCAGATTTTGCCATCTAATCTGTGATGATGTCATGGAAGACTCCATCAAAAACCCTACTAAAGTCAAGGTAAACACCCACTTTTCTCCCTTYGTCTACCAACCTGATCACCTCACTGTACAAGGCTATCAGGTTGGTTAGGCAAGATCTTCCTTTCACAAATATGCTGATTACTCACAATCATCTTATGCTTTACTGTCCTGTGCTTGGAATGACTCTGCACTTGTGGCTTCAACACTCAGGCTGCATGGATTTCTGTGTGGTCAGCTGAGTTCTCCTTAACATGGTCCTCCTCTATCAAGTGTTATTCTTCCTTGCTCCAGACTTTTCTCTGGTCTCAGGGGCTTATGATTCCCAAAGGCTGGTCTTGCCAGTCAAGAGGGAAGAAAAGAAGGCATCAAGTACCTTGGTTTTTTCCACACCCTTTGTCTGAATCTCCTCTTCTCTATGCAGCATTGGGGCCAGGTTTTCCTTAGTGTTCTTTTTGTTGTTTATGCACTCACATTATCCTTTCTTTTTTATCCTTCTTATCCCTTTGCCAGATTCAATGCCAGGTCAGCCTTGGCTTTCCTAGCCCCATCCCTGCATGACGAGATAACTTTTGCACAGCAGCCCACTCTCGCTACTCCCTGGCACAATGYTAACTTCCAAGGCTGGAGAAGGTTGTTCAAGGATTTGTGGGGCAAATTCTGCAACCTGTATGTACTACCAGTTCCTAAACTTAACTGCTCTCACTGTGAAGACATATAATTACCTCCAAAGAGATTCTAGCTCCATTGTCTCCAACTCCATTTCAGGAGGGAAAGACCTCCTTAAGCCTAAAAAAATTCAGTTTCAGAGCCCCTCTTCCTATACTATTCCTCAGGTCCCCAACACTGTAGTGGCCCTCCACTATCTTCTTTCCAGCCTCCTGATATTTCTCTTCTACTGAAGTACCCAAACTGGACAATTGTAACAGATTAAAACCAAAAGGTTTTAAATGATRGTCACCTTCAAAATTTTCACCTCTCCTGAGTAACTCCTTTAATTAAAGAAAATAACTTCTGACATTACTAAAGGAAAAACTATGCTGACATACAAGAGTTAAAACATTATTTAATTTTTCTAGCCAGCTCTCCTCATCTGAGATGACATAGTTTGGGATATTTGAGAAACAATTTAATCTGGCAACTGAAGCAACAGGTTCAGGAAACTAAAACTTGTTAATTGAATTAGGGTAAAGGTGAAACCTTCTTGCTCAAACACTTTTTCTGCCTCCTCAGACTGTGAAATTCTTGTACATCTATTTTGCTTATTCTTTCCAACAGCCAAGAAAAAAGAAATGGACTGCAGTGATTTGATCATTTTAGATGCTTTCAGCCAATGCTGTAGRGTTCAGAGTCAGAGTATTTATTTCAGAAAAAAAAAATCCAATAATTTAACAAAGTTTTCTTTTAACATGATCCCTTGGAAAGTCTGGACATAGAATTTCAGGCTGATTGCTGAAACTCACAGGAAGGAAACAGGAACAAAATAAAGGAAAATAACACAAACCCATGTGATTTGCTCACATAAAAAGGACTGACAGCATTATTAGCAGTGCTCTAAAATATAGCAATAAAAATGAAATTAAGTCATAAAAAYATATGTTTAAAGCTTTAGCTAGACCTTGTAAGCCAAATGATGGACGCTTTAACATATTTTCTTTCTACATGTTACTACTACATTTCCTAACAGGAACTGCAATAATTTACAGTATAATAGACAGGGACTATAATAAAATGGTTAAAGAACAGAGTTTAAAATGCTAATTTCATAATCTCATGCTTTGTGTGAAGTGGAGACCTATGTGTGATATGCTTATGATGAGAGCTTCCTGACAGCAAGAAAGATTTGCCTATTTTTTTCAGAGGTAATTAAGAAACAAAGCAATAAATCGAACAASATTAGTACTATGAAATATTTCCAGGCCCTAGTCTGAGCAGAGCAACTTCTTCCAAAATATAATTATGACTAATCTCTTTCCCATGGAGCATAGCTAGGATCATTGATTTTCTTTAGAACTTATCAGTTAATGTCTCAAAGGAAGACATTTAAGCCAACAGCAAACAGGAATGGCGCTGAGATGGAAATGATGTAGAAGAATTTAAACCAAAAGGGCTAAACAAAAAAAATATAATCAAAGGAAAAAGGAGAGTGTGCAAAACTTACATATTTGTTCTTACCTTCCAACAAAACAATGTACTATAACACCAGTCTTAAAGTCAGCTTGCTCTTTCCATTAGAGTTACCTGCTTGGTTTTACCTTTTAAAAACAGGTCTATCGATTCTAAGCTTAGATTTTATTCTGAGCAATTTTTTTCATTTGTCATGCTACAGAACTGATTGCACATAGTCTGGTTAAAGGATACACATTCACATTCCCCCTTGTACTCATCTCATACAAACTGAGGTTCTTCAGGTAGGATGGGGAAGAGAATTGGAAAAATGAGAACATGTGGGTTGAAATTAAGACAGTTTAATAGGGAACACAAATGTCACAGGCACAAGCAAAGCAAAAGGATGAATGTTCAGCCACATCCAGGAAAGCAGGGCTCCATCACACATAATGGTGACTGGAGAAGACAGATGTCACCACTCCAAAAGTCCSATCCTTCCTTCCCCTCTCTTTATATGCTGAGCATGATGCCATATGATCTGGAATGCCCCTTGGGTTGGTTTGGGTCAGAAGTCCTGCTGTATCTCCTCCCACTTTCCCRTGCAGCCCCAGCCTCCTTGCTAGTGGGTGGTACGTGGACCTTGACACTGTGCAAGAACTGCTCAGAAATAACACAAACATCTCTGTATTATCAACACTGTTTTCAGCACAAATACAGGCCACGGCCCCATACCAACCACTGTGAAGGAAATTACCTCTACCCCAGTCAAAATAAGCACAAATAAATAATTTTTGTAATAAATCACAGGAATAATAGGCCATTGAAACAGAATTCAGCAGGGTTTTCATCTTAAAATGAAATGAAAGAACTGGGATTTGGGACATGTTCTCATYCCAATCCTTCAGCTGAACAGGGCTCTGGGAGTCCAGATATTCCAAGGGTATGAGCAGATCTTCAGGGAGCTCTAGGCCACACAACCTGTTGAATTTAGCTCAGCAAAACTGGAACAGCCACTGAACTGACAACGGTCCCCAAGGCTAAGCCACTGCTGAGCAGCAAGTCGGGCTGTTCCACMGGGAGGACAAACTTCAGCTGAGGCTACACACAGCACAGGCATCACTGCATCCCCMCCAGCAGATCCCAGACCCACAGTATCTGAGCAGGGTGAGCACAGCAGGGATGCCCACGACAGTGGGTTCCCCTCACCATCCAGAAAAGCTGATGTAATGACTCAGTCTAGTATCAGTCCAAGAAATCTAATCAGCAGCTGGGGAATGACGTGGACAGGGCTGGAGACAGGCAGATGAGGTGAGACTAGGGGCCCAGGTTTGGCTGGACTGAGACTTCGGGCCATAGAGAGAGTGGGTGGGTAGGGGTCCAACACGAGGCTTGACAGGGCACTAGAAATATTTCACAATGACACTTGGGAGGCCAAGAGGAGGGGGGCTTCACTATTAGCAGGAGGAAAATGCTTTCAGCAGGGTCTCTAAACTGTCCACCAACGTCTGTAGCAAAACATCCCAGTGTCATTAGAATTAGAATTACCTTGGGTAACCGACTGYGAAGGAAAAGTAAATGACTGTAGACAGACCCATAAAAACAAAGAAATAATTAAATAGGTCCTTGTGGATGAGGAGCTTTTCAGAAAACAGAGCAATGGTTGAGCCTATTTATCATTTGGTAGATGGTGTTCTGACTTTACGCGAAGAATTAAAGCTGCTTATTACCTCTCCCATTTTCAGTATTGATCCTGGTGCTGTAAAAAATAGTGCTTGGATTATGATGCCAACTGGTTCCTGGGAAACTAGACAGTACACAAACCATAAATTTCACATTTCCTTCCTGATGCAACAGCATTGCCCATCTTGCCTGTTTCACTCATGATTAGTGTTAGTTAAATTTAAAACTATTAAAACCCTGGAAATATAGATTAAAAGAGATCATCGTGCTCTCTGATTCTAGCCCCCTTGGTTYCTGTTCTATAATGTAATTAATAAATTACTTAGTTTAGAGTTTGAAGTAATTGGTGATTTTGCCATCACTGTTTTGTCAAAGGCTATTTTCCAAGCTATTTTTTTGCAGAGCCTGTAGTCAGGATGTGAAACTGTCAACACTATTAACTCTTACATATTTTTCAAATAAATGGCTAATTTTACGACTGGCAATATAATGTTATTTATTTTATAAACAAAATGTGATCAATACCTGAATCTGTGATAAGGAAAGACCATTAAACAACAGATAACAAGGTCCCATCCTGTCAGGCAGGGATTGATGATCAGATCAACACCATTTCCTCAGAAGTAGYGCTAAGCCTCTTTCAAAGGTGTTTATTAAGGAAGTTGAAAAAATGATCAAAATTAACATCTTCACTTGACATCTACATAGCACTGAAGTGTTGTAAGAAATTATGACAGAGGAAATCTCCACCTGACAGAAATTCAAGAGTAGTGAGAATTTTGTGCCTATAAGTTTTGCATCATTCTTCATTCCTTTCCTCAACCTTTCTCCAGCCTGTGGCAAAGATATGGTAATACTTGTCCAGTAATGGAAAAACTTCTAAAAGAATCCTCTTTCCTCCAGCTCTGCATTTTTCAAGTATCTGACCATTGCCACTCTCTATTTATTTTATATTTCTTATTCATAAGAAAGATGAAAAACTAGCTCTTGCCTTGCCAATATTACAGAAACAGAAATCTATCTTGGACCATTGTTCATCAGAACTCAAGAGAAGCTGTTTAGTTAGTGGCTCTGGTCTTCTATTGTCGAAGTATTTGTTAATACAACTATACTGTATTTTGGAGAAGTAAAAATCCCAYAAAGAAAGGATAAATTCCTGTACTTCAATTGACAGCTTTAACTTTGGATGTTGTGAGCTGGATCCATATCTCTCTGAACAAYTGCGATTACTTTTCTGTCAAGAAATCTCATAGAGTAAAAAAATCTCAAGAAATCACTAGGCTACTCAGAAGGGTTTGTAATAACTTACCTCTGGTACTTAATAAATTCCTGTTGTTTCCCCTGAATGAAATCACAATTTTATATTGTGAGAATCCATAAATTACCTTTTAAAAACCTGAGATAAAATTCTGAGAAGACWTTTTTTTCTTTCTTATATGAACTTTTGCTAAAAGAGAGATGCCAAAATTGGTATCCTCTTTTAAGAGATCTGACTCTTTGGGTTGTTTTTTATTTTGCAGTCATAAAAATTTCTGATTTTTTTTACTAAGTCTGCTCCATCTGACTATAGAATTTGAAAAAAAAAAGTCTTCCTTTCCCTCTATGTGATACCTACTGATTTCAGAAGGATTAGTTATGTCAGTAATATTAAATGACTGCATCTGTGACTATAGAGAATTTAAAAGGATGTTTGCATTGATTTACATTGATTACTGAATGCTTTTAAGCACTTCTGCAGTTAACTTTATGYGCTTCTTGCATTTTATGATATTTTGTTGCGTATTTCATTTACAGCAAAGTCTATTGACAATATTTTTTCAAAGCATCGGTGTATGGATTTGGGTGATTCATGAGGGRCAAAAATACTAAATTCCTAGACCTAGGTAGTTACAGAGAAAAGTTTGAGCCTCTGAGATATAACACTTACGGTAACTTAACTGAAGCAATAAAAGCAATTTATTTCCTTAATCGACCATTCAGCCAGTTTTCCTAAATAGGAAAGACTCAACTCACTTTTCTGAATGCAGTCTCAGTACTGAATGCAGTCTCAGAAATTCTAGATTGCARGAGATTAGACAGAATTTTATTGAGATCAAGTTAAAAATTAAGAGAAAAGAAAAATGAGATACCTGAGAAATATGCTAGTAAATTAARTTTACTGAGAGAATTCCTTGGTCTTGAAACCAAGTGATACAGAAAGGCTTGTTTCTACACTAGCAATCACTGTTATCCTGGGAAATTAGATGGTTGCATGCAAACTATTTATTGGCAGTACTCATCGGAACCTTTCAATTCCAGCATCAAGCCCAGGAATTGAGTAAGTTACTCATGGCACATTAAAAAAAATCCTTCCAAAAACATTAGCTGAAAGATAAAAGCTTACTAGCATTGGCAGTTGTGTTCCAATAATCAGAAGCATCATTACATACTGCATAAAGAGCTAGAAGTTTTTGTCAAGTASTAAGATTGTATGAAATATGCACATATAAAAGTTTAGATGTACATAAAATAAACATATAAAAAATAAGTGCTGTAACAGCCATATAATGTGGTAACAGCTCCTCTGGCTTCCTATGTACATTGCAGTCTCAAACACTATGTTTATTCATCCTGATTCAATTTTACATCCCCACCTTATATTGGGTTGATCTAATGCTGTTTACTTTTTCATTATTGATCTCACACCACTCTTCTGCTCCAAGTTACAGCTGAGGAATCCCCTGGACTGGAACCTGCTGCATTTTCCCTGGAACAAACCTACAGAGAACACATAAAACAGAGGCAAAGCACAACATATTTACACGTTCATTTAGTCACATATACTCTGATGTTGTTTATGGTCATTCTTCAAGAAAATCCTCTAACTCACCATGTTGGATCACRGAGTACTCTCAAGCTAGTTCATCATTCAGCAGAACAGCACCTTACATGGATAAGGCTGGAGAATATGGAGCTGAAGACCAGTAGCTATTAGCAGGTTCCAAGCAGAATGTTTTGTGATAACACAAAACAATGGARAATTTCTCCTGTCTAGATAAATTCTGTTGGTGTAATGTTAGCAAATACTTTTATGCAAAGACCCCAGCTGGACTAGACAAAATAGTTTCCATGCAGCTCCAACTAAATCTAAACTTCCTGGCTACAGCTGACCTGTTCTATTATGCCCAGCCTTTGGAAGATATTTTGAGTGCACAGATCATGACTTATGCAGATTTATTGCAGGACACTATCAAGCACTTCTTGGTAACAGAAAATAGAAAACAATATGGCTCTGGTTGGCCAAACCCAGCCAGGATTATCTCCTGTAGCTGTTTCCAGTTGATTAACAGGAATTGTTGAAGACTTTGTGAACAAACTGCTTTACAAGTTACAGGCTGGTTTCATGTTGTGGACCCCAAAGAGAGAAAAACCATCCTCATATTTTGAAGCATTTTTCATCTTGAGGACAGAACATCAGGTCTGCGGAATTTAAAAATTGCCAAGTGAAACAGACAAATTGATTTCCAGAAGAGTGTTTCGAGCAAGAGCGGTTCAATTTGTCAAATTTGGTATTTCTCTCTGCTGACAGAGAAAATGTCAGGTGTACTAGCACAAAGCAAAGTTCCTCAAGTAATATTTGCATGCATGTCTCAAGAATAAAAGAATTTTGTTGTTACCCTGAGCTCTCATATATAACTGCACAGCAGGGCCAAGCATACAAGTTAGTGCTGAGAACATGAGTAAGAAGAAATTGTATAAAAGATTGCAAGTAATTTCTGGTCCTGTTTGTGCCACAAATTGTCCAAAGAATTTTATGATTTTGTGAATATCAGTTACACATCTCTGTCCACACATTCAAGGAATTTCAAGATCATACTCCTGTCACTGCTATGGCCAGCACTAAAAGATCATTTCTTGTCCTCTGAAGCATTGCCATATATATGTTGTTCTGCTAAGCAACATATCTGCTTTGTCTTTGTTCAGAGCCTACTACTGTTTGTGAGAAAACCCCAATGCAATTTTTAAAAACCTGAACTGATCACTTCCCTTCATGCAAGAGATTAAATCAGTACAGAAAATAGTAAAAGAATTCCATCCCTCAATATTTTTACGTCACTTCATGACGTRCTACTGTGAATAGGCTGTATCATTTGACAAAGTACACTGACGTGGACAAAACATAATTCCAGTTTAGAATTCCATACAGTCCCAATTGGTTAATATATTTGTATTCTTATTCACCCTCTTTTCCCTTATGTCATGGTTTTAATCCCAGCTGGGGATGCAGTGATGCCTGTGCTGTGCGTAGGCTCAGCTGAAGTTTGCCCTCCCTGTGGAACAGCCCGACTTGCTGCTCAGCAACAGCTTAGCAGGGATGGGGCTTAGACCTAGGGACCTTTGTCAGTTCAGTGGCTGTTGCAGTTTTGCTAAGATAAATTCAACAGGTTTTGTGGCCTAGAGCACCCTGAAGATCTGCTCATACCTTTAGAACATCCCAGTGCAGATCACGAGGCCACATCATGAGGCCTGAAGGATCGGGATGAGAACGTCCCAAATCCCAATTCTCTCATTTCATTTTAAGATGAAAACCCTGCTGAATTCTGCTTCAATGGCATTTCCCTCCCCCGCCCCCACCAACCCCACTGCAGTGGAGTGGGGAAGAGAATCAAAAGTAAAACTTGTAGGTTGAGATAAGAATAATAAAAACTAAGTAAAATATTATAAGAATACATAATAATAATAATAATGATAATGATAATGACAATAAAAAGGAAAAGGGAAAAAAACAACAACAAAAATAGATCTATGCACAATAAAACGACTCCACCCACTGATTGATGCCASACCCCATTCCTGAACCTAGATCAACCTCACCTCCAGGTAACTCCCCCAGTTTATATATTGAGCATGACATCCTATGGTTGGAACATCCCTTCAGCCAGTGTTATCCACACCATTCTCATTCCAAGCCCAAACTACAGCACTGCATCAGCTAGTGAGGAGCAATTAACTCTACCCCAGCTGAAACTAGGGCATTCTAGTAATTTACACAGTTTTGCTTCTTCTAACTTGTGTCATCTGYTAAAACATGGTAAAAATCAATTTCACTAAAATAAGAGGGATCATGTGTGAAAAGGAAGAAGGAGAGACAACTGTTAATATCCATCCTTTCCTGGTTAACTGACACACATATTCTATCAGCTTAATACCCTGCTTTTCTCTGCAAAAGAGAAAAAAATAGCAAAAAAAAAATTAAGTGGAAAACTTCTTTGTTAACGCAACTTTAAAAGCATGACAATATTTAAGGAATGCAGTACTCAAGTTGTTTATCCATCCAGCAAAAGTGGGGTTTTTTGCTCAGCCAAGTGCTGAAAGGTTCTATCCTCATCATTTTTATAACACACACTCTAATAGCTTATGTATCTGAACAAAATACTTTCTCAAGGGGAGCCCTGAGTTTCCCTAGACCAGTGAGAATTTTCAAACATAAATCTTTGCTGCACAGGAAACTCTCAGATATTGTTAGATAGTTTTTAATGAAAACCTCCTGCTACCTTCCAAGCCTCATTCTTTAGTTGAGATTTAAAAATATATTGCACTATTTCTAAATTAGTCACACTTGAAGCGATCTCCAGGGGTTTCTTTGCAGGTCTCTCAGGTTGCTTCACAGAAATGTTGACTTTATGAACAGTGAATGGACTGGAGAAACTGACAAATTTGTCAAGCCTGAACTGGAACATAAAGACAGCTTGTTTGATGCAGTAAATCATGTGAAAACTATTTCCAAGGAGCCTCTTGACAAGCTGTCAGGACAGTGGTTGGACAAGCACCAGGTAGTGTTATTCAGGACTGGAACAGTGACCACAGTGAGGAAATRTGTCATTTCATCTCTGTATTGCACTTCTTGAGAACTGGTTGTCATATGATAGCAAATATCCTTTCTGTCAGATTGAGTTTATGTCCTAGGGCTCTACAAACCGGCTGATTTAAAAGGTGCATATTCCCTAAGTGTAACTTCAGGCACAAAAGCCTAAACTAGGCCAGTTCCCCTTTTCTCAGGCAGTGGGGAGAGACAGGCTCTTCCAGAGATTCCTTCAGAGATCACAGGTGAGGTTCCTTCTATGAGCTCACTCTAAAATGGCTCATCTCCTGGGTTCTTCTCAGCCCAYTTCTCTAGCCAGTTGAGGTCTCCCTGAAGAGTAGGTAGCACAGCAATCAGCTGTTCCTCCCAGTTTAGCATCATATTCAAACTTGCTGAGGGTTCATTTTATCCCCTTGTCCAGGCYACTAACAAAAATGTTTTGGGCAAAAATATATCAACTGCTGGTTCATTCCACTAACAAGTGTCCTCCTGCAGGGCTTTGCCCTGATGACCACAGTTGGAACAGCCAAGAGATGAATGGGTTTCCTATTTGTTCAAACCAATTTTTGTTTTTCCAGATTGTTTTCCTCTTTTTACAGTTGGAAAAGACAATGGCAGTTACTGATTCTTACTTTCTAAGCATGTTTCTCTTCTTTGTGAAAAGTTGCGAACAATATTCAGTAGTATTTTAAAAAAGTGTAATTAATACTTCACCGATTTAAAGGAAAAGCATTATGTGAGATAATAGCCCCACCTGATAAGCTCTGAAGTTTCACAACACCTACTGACATCCTTTGGCTTTCATAAGAGCCTTATAAAATYTTAAAATCTACCGTGGGAATATTCCTCTTTAGTTACCAATAAACTTAAAGGGCTAATTGTAATTGTCAGCCTCTACCTTGTTTCAGAGCTCTTAAACATCTTCGTTTATTCTCTAAGGGATATCATGTAGCTTACAGTAAGTTATAGATGTCTGGTCAGATAGTAAAATGTTATTTGTATTTTTATTGGCTTTTTTTCTTGTCCTGTTGCTTTGTTACCTTGTTTTCCATTTCAGTTCTTCATAACAACTTTCTCTTATTTTCCACGTAGAAATGCCTAYGACAGTTAAATAATTCATATAAGGATTGTTCATGACTTTCCATAAATATCTATTAATCTCTGAAATGTCACTCTATATAGAGAGTCCACATCAGTTCTCAGATCATTACATGCAACACCTGTTGATACCAGAGGAAGCTGTGCTCTGTCATACATTATCATTTGAGGTGGTACAGGTAAAATTTCCATTTTATCAGTACCACCCAACAAACATTTTCASAACAGCCTGATTCCTGAAATGAATATAAGAAAGGAATATTTTTAATATTCTGAGTAGTGTATTACTTTATTTTGCAAGCACATCATGTGGGAAATCACTCTGCATTTCAGTGGTTATTAAGTTTAGAGTAAGATTATAGTAGCAAATAGACTACCTATCAATCAATGTCTTGCTGTTATCTGGCCTAGAAACTTCCATCTCTGAATCTTTTTACCTGTGAGATGTGCCAAACGGCACTGCTCTAAGACAACTCTGTAGAAAGAAAGTCCTTTCCACAGAGGCCAGAGACCCTGGCTAAAGATTTTCTTTTCTTCTTCTGATCTCAAGAATTTAATGGAACTGCTATGAAGAATGATGGTGAGAAAAAAAGGCAGCGTAGGAAGTGATGGCATTTTCATGAGTTTAMGAGACGTACAAAATAATTATCTTTAATCACTACTGCAATTCTTTTTTGCCTTTTTTTATTTCTGTTTGTGATTTCTACCATCATTTAAAAAGCTGTGAGATATTTGAATCCTCTAAAATTGCAACTGGCTATTTTTCCAATGAAGGTAATAATGTAGACTCTTTATTTTATTATGATCTTTTTTACATACCTTGTTTACCACAATTCATGCCTTTTGACTTTTTCTCCCTTTTGACTTTTTATCACAAGTGGACACTGGCTTCTGTCAGACCAACAAGAAAATGGACAGATGACTCACTAAGAAATTGGACTGCTGACCATGGCAAAGCTTAATTTGCTGCTGTGTTAAAACTACCTCTCATCAAACTGACCTTATTACACTGCTGGCCGTCTCCTGTGCTAGTTGAAAGCACTTACTCTCAGTGGCTGGTGTTCTCCTCAGGACAATGCAGTGTTTGTTCCTGATAAATCTCCTACTTGCTAGAGTAAAAAAACTAATAAGAATAAAATTTGTCCATCTTGAAAGAAATTTAGGATTGAAYGTCAATACAAATGAAGTTGTCATTGTCAATGCATAGCAATGTCTGTTGAATACCCCATAAGTCAGACTAACAGCTAAAAATACACAGTTTATATATTATTTGTTTAAATTAAAAGCTGTGAGGCAGGCTGAGAAGAAAGGAATTATTAAAGCTGACGAGAGCATGCAGAACTTCAGATTTCTGATTAATCTATTCAGTTCTCAAGGAGTGACAAGGGGATATGGGTTTTCTGCTTGAAAATGCAATGTAGATAAAACCTGTGCTGGTGTGGCAAGGTTTGGGGGTGAGTAGTTGCAGGGGTGGCCTCTGTGGAAGAAGGTTAAAGATTGTCCTGCACTGGACACAGTTATTTCCAGATAGCTCTCCACCYATCATTGGCCAAGATGATCCCATCACTGAATTTGGTGTTGCCTCTGCAAAAAAATTTTTTATGAAAGAATGGAAACTCTTGAAAGAGGAGGAGGGAACATGGAGACAATGAGGCAACTGCAATAGGTGGAGGGAACCTGAGGGAARCATAAAGAGAATACCGAGCTCAGAGAGGCTGCAGCTGTTCCATGGCAGAGCATATATTCCCAAAAGCATATATTCCTGTGGAAGGCCCATGCCAAAGCAGGGGAAAAAAGCAAAGAAGGAGCATCAAAAGGAACCCCTATATCCTGACTACAAACACTGCCACGCCTCCACCACTGGATCCCTTGCCCCATTGAAAGYACTGAATGCAACCTGCGGCCATAGCAAGCTGGGAGCTGAGATGCCTGATGTGAAGTTTGGGAAAAGGAGTGGTGTATTTCTCTTAAATGTTTCAATGATTTTTTCTTGTTTTGCTTTTGTTTCTCAATACCYGAAAGAGTAATTAAGTATTTACATTAATTTGCAATAAACAATTTCCCCAGTTTGAATCTACTCTGCCTGCCACAGCAATTGTGACCTCCTTGTCTTTATCTTGAAATGTGAGCTATCTTCTTTTGTTCTGTTCACTCTTCAGCCATGCTGAGGATGAGAAGAGGGAGAAGGAGCTGTGTGAGTGCTTGGCTATCAGCCAGGATCAGTCCACCACAGACCTTTTTGGTAATTATCTTTTTCATAATGTTGCTGACCTCCTCACTAGTCCCACTTCTTAAACAAATTAACCTTGTTTATAGTAATCCTGTCACAGWGAAGCTAAAACTGCCATCCTCACTGCTGTAGATGCTTCAGGGACAGCTTCACATTTGAGATGATATATTCAGATGTGTRGGGTTTGATCAATTGCAATGTTCTRCAAACTGAATGACACTAAATATTTGCATGAAAATAGCAGAGAAATACTCATATTCACCAAGGTTGAGATAAATGTGATCTACATGACTCTTCCTAAYGTCTTCCTGGAAAAGTGTCCTGTTTTCTTAGAAAACACTATCTTGGACATCCTCTCTACGGTTGAAAATAATAACATTAATAAGTATATGCAAATAATTTGACCATCTCATTTAAGAAAATACTATTTCTATTAGCAGAAGCTGTAAGCTYCAAATTTGGTGTGCTATTGTGCTCCTTCATGCTTGACTGCTTTCTTAAAGATGCATAAGTCAGTTTCAGGAAGCTTTATCTATACTCAATGTCACAATGCAGCATCCAACTGCAATTTTTCAAAATAATTATATGCTTGSTTGAGCACCTAGTCTTAGTCAATTCAGTTGAATGCAATTGTAATTATGATATATCAGAAAACACTGTTTGCAATGCTTATTTCTTTTTGTTACTAATCAAATTATCAAAGAAATTTTAAAATCTATTTTTGAAACTTCTTAGCACTTTGTAGATTTTTATGTTATCTAAAAACCAYAACACTGAATGACATTGTCAATATACAAAAAAAGAATAAAGAAAWAATGTAGCATGAAAATGGGGCAATGAACAATCAAGCAAGATTGTTTAAAATAAAGCTAAATGGAAGCTCTTAAGCTCATATTAATCACATCCAATCAAATACAATGAATATATATTAGGYCCCAAAAAAGCAACAAATTGTAAATATTTCACAGTCTGTATATGAAGAGATTTCCATCCTTGTCTAGTGATCATTCTGAGTTAACATAAATAGCTGAGAATAATGCTAACTG
Source organism: Mixornis gularis (assembly GCA_003546035.1). Lineage (NCBI taxonomy): Eukaryota > Metazoa > Chordata > Aves > Passeriformes > Timaliidae > Mixornis > Mixornis gularis. The sequence goes on from QVAJ01000022.1 coordinate 1,142,174, forward strand.
AGAATAATACAGCCTTAGGAAATGAATAAATTTAATGTAAGCAAAGGTTTCAAGCCAAATCTTAAAGAATCATAAAAGAATAGAGTTAAAATAACCTTCAGAACGTATCTTACTTATCTATCCATCTTCTCTGAGACAAATCATCTAGCTAAACTAAATATTTTATTAACCCAGCCAAAAAAAAATCCATTTAGTAATGCAGATCTCAGAAAAAWTATTCCATGTCTCAGCATTATTTTTTTTTTTTTGGTCAGAAATTATGTCCTATTGGCAAATACAAATTATTCATTACAGAATTTAAGGTCATTACTACTTCTTCTCTGTACCATGGACCACCCCCCTCCCCCCAATATGCTTTTTAAAAAAAAAAACTTTTCTTTTTTTATACACACATGACTACACATTAGAAAAATTTTAGGCTAAATAACCCCAACTCTTTCCATCCATCTTTGGAGGTCACATTTCCTAAGCCTTTCCTCATCCACACTGCCATCCTTCAGAATGCCTCCAACAGATCTGCGGTTTCTCTTCAAGCTTCACGACAGAAACATGACACGTTACTTCAGCTTATCAGAACTCCTGAACAGGAAGGACCCATTGTTTCTCCTCGTGTATTTACACTGTGACTATTTTTGCTTAAGCATAGTATCTTTGGCCTGTCCCTTTTGACTGCATCTTATTTTTTAACCATTTTCTTCAATTCAACAAAATACTTTTGTAGGACAATGAAGAATCAACATTATTACTATCTGCCACTACTGAAGAGTCTTCAATTTACCATACTTCCTAGGTGGGCTATAGTTTACGAGTAGGGCAACAAGACTATTGSAAGGGTTGTAAGAACATACCAGCATATTCTCATAATTCTGCAGGGCCTGAACATCTGCCCTGGTATTTCTGTGGWAATGGAGCTCATGTAGTACCTCTCAAGAGCTCAGCAGTCTGGTACATAAGGTCTTGACACAACTGAAAAATCCTGATTTCCACAAGACCCCATGTGGCATTAAGACCCATTGAAGTCCACAAGAATATAAACCATCAAGTACAACACACTGCACTCTAAAAAATGTGAGCAGTAGTGGATGAAATCACAAGCATTCATGAGTTATGGTGTTCTGGTTCTGGCCAGGACAGGGTTAATTTTTTGCAGTCACTGAGAGAGGGCATGGCTGGGACATATGGTGGTGTATATTCYGTACCACCTCATGTCATTGCTGGGAGCAAGGGAAAGGGACTGTCTTTCAAGGGGAAGAAGTTTCTACTAGGGAAAAAAAAAAATGTGGTTAAGGGAGCCTGCTGGTATTGTCTGTTATTGGGGATTTTTCTCCATGTGAATAGTTTCTTTTGTTGTACCCTCTGTCATTACTGTTGTTGCTGTTACTGTTCATTTTCTTGTTTCATTGCCATTTCCAGTAAATTGTTCTTATCCCAACTTGTGACCTTTGAATATTGTGTCTCCAATTCTCTTCTCCATCCCAATTGCAGAGGAGGGAAAGGGGAAAATGGCAGTGAGAGTGAAGCATGGTTTGGAGAGTCTTGGTGGGGGCACTGAATTGGGAAGTACCATTCTTAAATCATGGCATAAACAAATTCTAGAAGTAAAGATGAATGCGAACTCATCACTAAACTGTTAGACACTAACACAGAAGTCAGTTTTTCTTGTGCTTCCCTCTTATTCAGTTGCTGAGGGAGACTTTCATTTCTGTCATGGTCAAAAAACAAATGGCAAATTTTGCCTCACTTTGAATATATCAACTATCTCCAAATATAAAATAAGGTTTATGTTTACCATGTTTTGGAAAATGCTGTTTCTATTTTTCCATAACAAAAAAGCTTTAAAAAGTAATCATCTAACCCAAGAAAATAAACAAAAATATTTGGAAGACTGAAGACAAACATCTTCCAAGTTATAAACGTTTTTAAATAAGGTGGTAATTGAACTTCTGTTYAATTTTTCATAGTATGCTGAAACTAAAAAGGTTAAGAGCATTGGACAGTCAATGCTTTAGCTTCAGTGCTGAAAAGCACTTAAGACCCTTTGAGTTAAAACCTGAAGGATCTCTTAGAAAACATTCCCAGAATGAGAATATCTGAGGACAGGAGGTGAACATGACTAGTGTGACTACATAAACCATTCTGTTTAAGCCACAGATTTTTCCTCCTTTGTATTAATTTTAATTTTATTTTCTTTTTACTTTTATTTTACTGAAAGCCAAAAGACATGTATCATTAAAAAATACATTGATGCAAAGCTGAATTGAGAATTAAATGTGAACAGGGACAAAAACAGGAGAAAAAAAAATTGGAAAAATCCCACCATAGTCAATGAAGACAAAATTATCAGAATTGAGCCCTAAGAGCTAAAGGATTTTCAAGAAGGAGAATAAAAGGGTTTTGTGCTTTTGGGGTATTTTATATATCCCAAAAGGTCCATATTTTAATAAATTATAATTCATTTTATATACAGAAGTTTTCTCCAGATGTCTGGAAAACTGGCATCATCACCACACAAATGAAAGCTAAATAACTTAATAGGAATAGGCTTCCCAGTAACATCTCTTCCCAAGTCTCCTTCAGCTTCTTGACATCTCTTCCCAAGTCTCCTTCAGCTTCTTGACATATTTTATGTAGCTCACTACATATTTAATTAAATCCAACTCTAATATTCTTGGTGTATTTTGACTACAAACCTGGTGAGGTGAAGACAGGCTTTTTTGTTCACCACTACATTGTTAAATACAGTGATTTTGGTTCATGATGGCACCTCTAGATTTTCACAGTGAGGAAAGTGATGCCTGTGATAATAACCATAGTTAGACTTCCATTCTTGAAATGGAAGAACTCGAATTTTCCAGGTGAACTGGTTCATAAAGAAATCTATTTAAAGAGTATTTTCTAAAGAAAAAAACCTCATGTTTTAGTACATATCATAGAAAATAAATTGCTTCAGTTATTGAAAATAACAGAAGAAGGAACACTTTACAAGTAATGCATAAATATCTTTTATAGAAGCAGTTCTGTTTATCTGCACTCATGCAATTGCACCCTTTAATAAGCTCTTYTAATGAGTTTTTTGAAAAGATATTCCTGGATTCCTGTCCACTGTTGTCTACAACCAAAATTCACATGCAATGAATGGATATACAAAAAAATGCTCCAACATGAAAAGATTAAACACTCCAGTGATGCACTTGGTTTTTAATTACCTTGTAGTTATAAATGTTCTGCTTTTCTCACAAAATATCTTAATACATCCCTGGTTTTATTTCTGTGTTTCCAACAAAAGAAAAAATCCAGTGCTTCTGAAGTGTAGGGGTTTCTCTTTGTTATCTYATTCCCAGGATATGTGTCACACTAACACATCAACTCTTTAGGAAATTATATAAATCAGATTTATTTTTTGCAGAAGCCTTCTTAGCCAGTGTAAGCTTATAAGCATCAATGAAAGAAGCACAAACTTCTATAGCTAGTCAGACAGCTGAGGCTTTAGAATAAAGACCAGTATTTCAACATTCTTAGAGCTAGTGAGTATTTCAGCTGAAATACAGAAAAACTACTATGCAAAGAGATAATAAATTTCCATCATTTATTTCTACAGAAGGCTTTTGGATAGATGCCTTATTAGAAATTACAATCCTATTGCTAAAAAAATTAGAYAAGAACACAACCACCAAACAAACATACTTAATGAGTGTATTAAATTTGGAAAAGAAAAATGTCTCATTTTAAACAAAGAAGCATACTTAATACACGCAAAGAGAAATCTAATCTGCTGTATCTGTGATGATACTGTGCATCTGTGATGATTCAATAAATAGGAAACCTTTGTAACCTTTGGAAAAGACTAACATTGAATTCAAACAACTTTGCGTCAGCTTCCAAAATTTACACTAACCGTAATAACTCAATATAGTCTCTTAGCCTTTATCTTAATAATGCTCAAAACCCCAATAAGTTTTGAAGACACCAGTTGGCACAAGAATCCTTTGCAAGAGACTCCATRTATCACACCATCTACTTTTACAAGCAAACTTGGAGATTTTCAGATACACTTTAGAGCTGCTAAACTACAGAATTGCCACAACCAGATGTGTCTCCAGAATCATATTAGTGGAGAATTTCTTCATTGCCTTGCCTACATTCCATCTCTTGTTCTTCCCTGGATCCTCTCCCATTTCTTTTTCCTTATTTCCTAGATACAGAACAAAATTGTCTCCTGCTCAAAATTAGTCTTTTTTTACCCAATACTCCATTAGTGAGTAGCTACTGGAGTATTGGGTAATAAAGCTGCCTTCTTCTGATTAAGGAGCCAGTCACGAATCTGCTCAGTGATTAAGCTACTGAAATATCAGTAATAGTCTGTGAAAGTGTTCCATGCTATCATATAACTTATACAAATCATAACCTATACAATTTGGTCTGATAAAAGATTTATCCTCCTCTGATTATCTTGCTTCTTAAATTATCATAACATRCTCATTAAATACTTATAAACATATGCTCTATTTATTTTTACACCCACGTAAGTTATACYCATGTAAGTGAGCTTCAATCACACAGAACACTAATACAAGAAAAACAACAAAGAGTTACTTATTTTAGTGCTCCGTATACACTTAATTTAAAATACTCTAATTCTGGTCTCTGCATTTCAGATTTCCCAGCAGTTACAAGAAGTCAGGGATGTGACTGTTCTTTACAGAAGGAAAATCCTTTAAGCACAGCACTTTGTAATGAGAAGCATACTATAGTCATATGATTTCTTACTGACTGACAACACATTCACTATTTCTATAAAGATCCAATTAATCAAAATTCATTCCTGGAAATCATSTAGAAATTCTTAAGCATTTATACTGTAATAATTCTGTAATTTTAATAAATCTGGATTTTTGACTTCTCTTATCCTATTAATTCTAGCAAGCAACACGTAATTTCAGATGTACTGCAAAGGATTCTGCCTGAATTTGGCCAGTATCTATAAAAGTTCAAGTAAAAATCAAGTGCTATCATCAAAACAAAGCAAAGTTAAAGGGTGGAAAGGACCACATTTAGGCTGTGAAATGTCTCATGCTGAACTTGGAAAACATTATACCAAGGCAGCTGCTAATGAAAACAGCCTGTATTCCTACAGGACAATTCTTTTGCTACTGTTTACCAAGATATCCGARGAAAGTAAGAATAAAGAGATAGAATTTTCAATATTGCTTAAGGACTTGACTGACACTGCAATCTGTGCTTGGAAAAACATACTTGAAAAATTTGCCCAGTTTTTGGGGTGGTGGTTTTGGTTTATAAGGTTTTTGAGGTTGGTTTTCTGGTCTTTTTTAAAAAACAAACAAACAAACAAACAAACAACAACAACAACAAAAAAAACAAAACCAAAAACCATGAACTCAAGGCTAGTTTCTGAAACCCTTATCTAGTTCTTGCTTCATTAAGAGAACAGTCTTCAGAAGCTCCTGTGACTTGGTATTGATTTAATGTATAAGGCTCCTATTCCTGAAAGCTTTGATTCAATGTCTCACATTCCATACAATTTTGATGCACAGGGGGACCTTTTGGTCTTGCTCAAGTGCGTGGAAAGTTTTTATTATTTTCAGTGAGATCAGAATTTCAGTTCCATTTGAGGATTTCCAAGGATTCCTAAACTGGTTAAGAGCATGTGTAACTTACATGTGGATCCCATGCCAAAATATGGGTTGAAGAAATAAAGCTACCATATTCCTTATTAATGGACTTTTGTTTTGTAGCATAAGCAGTTTATTAAAAGCAACAAAGCAAACAAACATTAAGAGCAGAATTATGGTTTTGGTGGGGTTTTTTTTTTCCTCTGCAGAGGTACTGTGTTCTATTATGATACATATAAATTGCAGCACATTCCAAGATTACTGCAAGGAGTATGAGAATACACACGCTTACTGGAACATTAAAAATCACCTTCTGATATAATTCATCTAACTTCTCATAAAATTTCTCGAATTTAAACTAGTAGCTGAAAAGGAAGGTAACTACCAGAAAAAGCATGGTTAAAATTAAAGAAAAACAGATTTCAGGCTAAATTTCTGGAAGACCCAATTGTTCTGTTGACATATAAAACTAGGGTTTTCTTTTATCAAATCAAAATTTTGGTTATATACAGCTTATTCTCAGTTTTTCTCTTTTTATTATATACAGGAGAGGACACAAAACACTCCAAATCTTCTGGGCTTACGATTACTTTATAGAATGAATTTAATTGTAAATTTAGAAAAAGTAACTGGAAACAGAAGCAGTAAAAGAAGAGAGAAGTAAAAGGAGAAGATCAAGTAATCATTTAAATTACTCTGGTGTGCTACTTGATGTTTCCAAATAATTTTAATTTAATTCACCTATAATGTATAAGCTTTCCATGATTTCACTTCACCATAATTTTAATTGCTAAACAGATCTTTTACAAACATGAAAAAAAAACCTAAATCAAAAAGAGAAATGCATCAGTGGGTTAAAGCATAATTTCCTCGCTGTATTGTTTCAAATTATCCATTTTTTTTTCTCTGAATGACATGAAGGTCTAAAAATGTTTAATTACTGAATGYATCCTTTACCACTTGATCAACATTTTTTGCTGATGAATTTTTTCTATTGTTTTCTATATTGAAAACTATTGTTTTCAAAATGTAGATTTAAAAATAGAGGTCATAAAAGAAGACAGACAATATTCTACCAGAAATGGAATGCTTGTTTGACGGAATTTAATAGCCTAAAGATGAATTTTATTTCTCAAAATCTTTTGATGGAAACAAAGGATGCGGGCAAGTCACACTAACGTTCTCAGCCCATTTGCTATAGCTGACTTTTCAAACAGCAGATCATTAGTCCTCCATGTAAGCAGCTGTGCTCAAATTCCCAGCTCTGTCTTAGCTCTGACTGTGGGCTACTTTTATCACGCCTCTATAACAAGGTCTTAATAATATTTTTGTTCATAATCAAGCATGGTACATCAATACCCAGTGGAAGGTGCAGGATTAAAATTTATTGAGAACTGTGACGATCAAAGAAAAGAAGCCTGTTCCAGAAAAGGTTGTCAGCGATGAAAATGAGTACAAAGCATAGATGTTCCTCCAGAGGCTTCCTGAACATGGATGGATCCAAGCTTCATTTTTTGAATTGGATTTGACTTCTAAGTGTAACTATAAAACACTCCAGAGACGAAACTGAAAGAGTTCCAAAACAGGAGGAGGGTTGAGAACGAAATGATTTGAAGGTAGAGAAAGAAGAAAATTGTTTCCAGTGGGACTTTTTTAAAATCACTAAGTGAKGAGAAACAAGGAAAATCAAGCTGTCCCAGATATGCAGGACTGCAGAGATGGGAAAGGAAAGAGAGAGAGCATAGACTGGCAGCAGATGTATCTCTGAGGTACTGGAGACAAAAAGCTGAAGTCTCTGAAGGAAGAAGTGTCACTATTGCAATGCTGAGCCACGAATGCTATGATTTTGAATTGGCAAGCACTGCAAATGGGATCTTGGCATGTGTCAGTGGGATCTTGGCATGTGTCAACTTGCAGCATTCAAACACCGGCAAGCCTCAGGGACCCAGTGTCGCTGTCAACGATGAATACTGGTTTCCAAAGCCATCTAAACAACAGACGCCAGTAAGCAGCAGGGCGTTTTTTCCCCGTATTTTTTTTTTAACTTTCTGCATGTGACAGCTTTTAARTTCGCCTGAACACGGCCGTGGCATCCACGTTTTACCGGCTACCACGCATGGGTCCGGCCCCTGCCGGCACTGAACTTCGAGTTCCAGGGAGGCTGGGAGCGCCGCTTCCCCAGTGCGCCGGCAGCTGGAGCGGGGGCCGGGAGGGGCCGGGAGGGGCCGCCCCAGGGCCAGCACGGCTCCTGCAGGAGGCGCCGCACAGGCACGGGACACGGGGATACCGGGGACACCGGAGACACCGGGGACACCGGGGACACCGGGGACACCGGGGATACCGGGGACACCGGGGATACCGGGGACACCGGGGATACCGGGGATACCGGGACACGGGAACCACGGGGACACCGGGGACAGCCCGGCCACGGAGAGCGCGGGCTTTGCCATCATCGCTTTTCCCTCAGCCGCCACCGTCCCCGTCCCTGTGCCCACCCCGTGCCATCCTCCTGAAGAGAATATGGCTACTATTCAAAAACAGTATTAAAAATT
>QVAJ01000022.1:1150791-1195083 GCA_003546035.1 Mixornis gularis
GGCCCATTCCTGCATGCATCCCCACCCCTCTCTCCATCCCCGTCCCTGCAGGGCGGGTGTGCCCGACGCCGGGGATGCGCGTGCGCGCGGCGCCAGGGCATGCGCAGTGCGCGGGCGGCGCGCGGGGCGGGCGGAAGTGGCGCAAGCGGCGGCGAGAAGAGACCTGGACAGGGACAGGGACAGGGACAGGGACAGGGACAGGGATCAACAGGCGTTGCCGGCACACGGGGAGCGGCGGGTCTGCGGGCCCGGCTTTGCTTCCCTCCGTTCCGCAGCTGCCCTTCACACGGGCTCTGCTCCGGGAGCTGAGTCTCCGCACAGTGCTCCACGGCTTTGGAAGTTTCTTTCTGAGCACTGAGTAAACCGAAAGGRCAGTTTTGTTGGTAATACGCCTGTGCTGATGGTCTTGGTTTTAAAGATCTCCGCTTCTTGTAACTGGTGGATTGTCTTTCTGAAGCGATTAGTTCATATGCTGTGAAGTGTGCGCTCTGCAGAGTAGCCCTGTGCTCCTGAGGCCGCTGCTTTGCAGTGGGTCGCTGCTTTCTAGAGCTGAAGTGCTGTTGAGATAATAATGGCTGTGTAAGAATCCCTTGTCCTCAGGTAATGTTTGATTGTAGTCTCTTTTGCACAATGTCAGAGGAGTAAATTTTAATCTGAAATAAAGGAAWTTTTTTTTGCTTAAGAAACCTAGTTGTATGTGTAATTAAGAGTAGGAATAGCCGAGAGCATCCTTCCCAAAAGAAAAGTGCCCGAAGATCTGCAGCAAGAGCAAGCTGAAGCCCTGCAGCTAAGGGAATAAGATGTGTCAAGCCTCCGACTTGATTTCTCCTTCTATTTTAGTTAATCTGACATGATGGTCTCACCTCATGAGAATTTTCAAGGAGCTAATAAATTACAATATTAGACTTTTGAAAAAATTCTAGACAGACTACACACTTTGTTCACTGGTGGTCTTCTTGATTTCATTAAGAGAAGCTTTGTCTTGCGATGGCAGGTTGGGTTTGTGGTAGTTCTGCCTGTTCTGTTTGAGCCTCAAATGTTCATTTTTATTACAAAGTTGCATAAAATATAGTAGGAATGTTTGGCTGTGTCTGCAAATGTGTGTGCTTTTATAATGACCCATGACTTACTTCATAATTATTTTAACTTGTACAATCAGCTTGAATATTGCACTGACTAGTATTTGTGTTTACAGGGGCTACGGGTCACTGTGACTGACCACATCAATGAGATGCTGATGCTCTTGGCTATTCCTTCCTTCTTCATGAGACTTTGGTGAGGTTTCCTTYAGAAGTCCACGTAGTCATGTGTTTTATTCTCTTTTTTTCCCAAAATGACATTATTCTGTTAACGTAATTTTTGTGTATGACTGAAGTATTTCTTGGTAATAGAGAAAGGACTAAATTTTCTAGTTAGTGGACAGAGCAGCCCATAAGAGTTAACACTGTGGCCATCCTCAGTGTTATATTTCACTTGAGTGATGCATATTGCGTTCTTTTTGGGGGTGTTAAATTGTGGGTTACATCCTATCTACAGTATATAGTTTACTTTAAAACATCCTTTCATACAATTCTTTGTTAAAATTGTTAAGCTCTTTGGTTCCTCACTCTCCATATTTTTGATAATTTAGTTGCTGGAAGGCAAAAGGTATTTGTAGTTCACAGTCGTCTTCTTTCTGCTGTGTCTGTGTTGTGTCTCAGTCCTCTTCAAGGAGTGTCCCATGCTGTTGTCTGCCTTTCTTGCAGTCTCTGTTGGTTCTGTTTGGGGTTCTTTTTTTTTGTTTTATGTATAGCTTTKTTTACACCATTTATAGGCTTATTCAGCTCAATTTGGAATGATTCCTGTGTCAGTGTAAATCAGGCTTTTGAGAGCAACATAGGTATTTCACAGACTTAGTTATTTTCTCTTAGTTCCCAGAAGAGTTGGGAACACAAGGGCAGCACTAATAATATCTTCATGTAGATTTTGAAAGCCAGTACCCTGTCGGTTTGTTTTGGAAAATTTATAGCCCTTAGAACTGAATACTCATATCTTTGGTTTTTAATTGCTGAGAACAAGAATCTGAAAGCTTCAGAGATTAGCAGTTAGAACACATGACCTTAGTTTTATATATATAGGAGTTCAAGATCTGTAAAAACACCCCAGTTGTCTTCTACTGGAATGTTATTTACACAAAATGCTCTGTATTGTTAAGACATCTTCATGGGAAAATAAAAAAACCCAAACAGAAAAATCTGCTTTTAATTGCTCAAGTAGTGTAACAGGGAGAAAAAGGATGAAAAAATTGTTAATCTCTTACATTGCACATCTCCCTGGCTCATTATACTGTTGCTGGGTGAAGATCAATACTGCTGATTAACTTTGAAGTTGACTCTTTCTAGGTGGAATAGATCAGCTTCTCAGTCTGCTAGAATAAAGTATGAAGTAGACACTTTGAACKGAAAAGCTGTGTAAATCTTCTAGTTGCTCTTTTCAGTAGAGACTTGAAATCCTGGTAAGCTAATGACTGCTGTTGTGGTGTGTGTTTGAAACATACAGATAAAGGCATCATTTTTAATCTAAGTTAAAAATCTCACAGAAATTCTAATACTTCACTAGTCAAAGCAGGGACAGCGTCTGCACCTTTGTAGCAGTCTTCTACTTTTCCTTCAGCTCAAGCAGAAATTGAAACCTGTCTGGTGCTGTACCTCCCAGCTCTGTGATGCCAAAGGTTGAGCCTGGCTGGAAACCAGGTGCCTGCCAAGGCCACTCTTGTCATTCCCCTCAGGAGGACGGGGAAGAGAAAATACAACTAAAACCTTGCAGGCTGAGACAGGGAGATCATTCACCATTTAAATGGACAAAAGAGATTCAAACAAAGTAATTTAACTTACTGGTCATCAAATCAGGGTAGGATAATGACAAATAAGAACAAATCTAAAGACTTTTCCCCCACCTCTCCCATTTTCTGGGCTTAGCTCCACTGAGTAGTGCAGGAGACAGAGAATGGGGATTGTGGTGAGCTCATAATGCTTCATTTCTGCCTTCTCCCTCCTCATGTAAGTTGGAAGCTAGGAAAAAACAAAAGCTAGTCATCCTGTGTGTGCAGCTGAGACATCCTCAAAACAAAGTATTTTATTGATATATCGTAAGTGACTGTGACTTCTTGCTTATATCTGTTAGACAAGAATGACAGCACTGGGGAGTTGCCTGGAAGATGAAGAAAGATAAAGTGTCGCTCACAACAAGAGAAATAGTCATGAGTTATTAGTGAAGTCGGCTCTTTGGATACTGGAGTAACAATAAGGTGGATTTTTGATTTTTCTGAAGAATAAGGTACTTTTTAAAAGAACGTATATAATTTTGCTTTCTTCACCTGTATGGGTTGACTTATATTTGCAGCTTAATCACTGTCTTTGCATTTTGCAATGGTTTCCCAATTCCATTTCATTATAACTGAATATTTGGTAGGAATTCAGTCTTCTTACCACTGCAAAAGCTCTTTTGAACTGTAACTGAAATGTAGTTTAAGCTTTTACTGAGTAGAATACCAAGTTTTTGTGTCCATTCAAAACTACAGGAAATTCTTTCCTGTTCTTTACTATCAGATAAAAATTTCTAAAACCGTTTGAAATTAGGGCTGTGGCAGTAATCCTGCTATCTGTATTTTCAGAAAACAGAAAGCATTTTTTGCTTAGTTTATTAAAACTTGCTGAAAACAGAAGATTGAAAATGTTGAGGTTTCTCTGTAGATACCCACTTGAAATAAAAATTATACTGCAAAGACTAAGGTACCCTCAGAAGAAACAAGATGACAATGTAATGAGAAAATAAAGAAATAGCTACTTACTGCTAGATCACTTTTTTCTATTTCTCTTATGTGTAACTACACTGTGATAGACTAGTCTTTCTCTCCCCTATTCTCAGCATTATAACACTGTCACTGTTAATTTATTTCATTGACTTTTAGTGCAGTGAGGGCAGACCATAGATGACACAGTCATACATTTCTTAGCTTGTTCCGAGTGCCTTCCATGCTTAGCATCTGTAGATACCCAACTTAYTCGGTTTATTATTTTTTTCATTACTTGATTCATTGAAAAAATTTTTCAATCTGTACATAAGCATCTTTTGTTCATTTGAAGTTAAAGTGATATATGTTTTAATTTCTTGCAGTCAAATTTTCTTATAGGGAAAAAAATGAATGTGGAGACTGTTTGTCCATGACTTTGTGCTGGGGAAGGAGTCATTCAAAGTCTTTGCATGTTTTTTATCTGCATTTCTGTACATAAAATAATAATCCTGTTTACATTACCCTTTGCATTTATATGTATTTCTATTTATATGTCAAGTAATATTGCCATTTATGGTGTTTTGGAATCGGTGAAAAATCAAGTAATTTGGATGGTTGTCTATTGCCAAGGAAATGTTACTTTCTTCTTGGTACTTATGGTACTAAGAGATGAGGCCAGTCCCTCAGAAAATTCTTAGTTTCACATAATTAAACTTGTTAAACTTTACATAATTAAATTTGTCTTGTTATGAAATAGGTAAATATTCCCCTTCTGAGTAAGATGCAACTTCTAGTAACTCTTAATTTGAACAAAAGGAGGAGCTTTAGGACTTTTTATGATTTTTGTTTAGACAAAGCAACTATGCCTGTTCAGTTRCTGAAGATTGTTAAAGGACAGTCTGAGACTCCACTACCAAGCCATTTGCAGAAGGAGAATTTGCAACATCTGCAAGAAGGCTGTGATCACACCAACAAATACATTCAGGTAAACTGACCAGTAAAAAAAAAATTGGTCTTGCTTTGAAATAGCTCCTATTATATTAGYGAGGCACTTTTGTATATGATGGCTTTCTACAACTGTGTGTCTTTGTGTTTATCTGTTGCATATCTTTACGCAGTGAAAAATTATGACCTTTCTGAACCTCATTGCATGTTGCCATTGTCTTCATTGATTCACAGTCAAGTCCCTTTCTCTTTCCAGAATAAAATTTTGTAGGAGTTTCTTTTCAGAGTTTATAARCTGTGGACCAATTTAAAAACAAATTAATATGCAGAATGTTTAGCTGAAAATGGACGGATTGGGGGAGGTTAAGTGGTATTTTGTTTTTACAAAATAGTAATAATCACCTCAATCCTGTTAAAGATCAGATTTCAGAGTAACTAAAAAGCTTCTAAAGTAGTTCTCCTTTTGAATGAAATGATGCAATATCCAGTTTTATGAAGAGTGTAGCAACTACCAGCATCAAGACACAATTAGGTTTTTTTGTCATTACCAAGTGTTCATTTATATTTGACAGTAATCGTAAATATATTTTGGATTGGAAATACAATCCTGCTATATTAGTGAAATGCAGAAATAACCTTTTGCATGCCTAAAACAAGTATTCTCTGTAAAACGCAGTGTCAGTTCTTGAGTGTGTTCTTTTTCTATCCTGTTTAACTTATTTTGTCTGTAGCTCTAAGAATCATTTTAGGCATCCCTGATGCTTATGTGWCAGAAAATCAGCATTAACCTAGGCTTTYTTTCAATCTGTTAATTTTTTWAAAAAAGGGAAAAAAATTAAGGCTGTCTTGTTCTGTAGAAAACCTAAGTTGTCTTGTTTGCTTCAAAAAACAGCAGAAACATTTTAAAAATATGAGCTGAACTGATCTAACATTTTTCTGTATCCAAAAGAAACATTTTTACTACCACAGCTGTATATTCTCGGTTCCAACTCTAGTGCTTATGTGACCCTGTGATTGAGTCCATYCATGAGAAGGAAACTGGCAGAAGACCATCCATATTGCTGGAGAGAGGATAATTTTCTGCTGCTCTCACTCTCCACTGGTTCCTTGTGGTGTCAAATTGATGCCAGGAGTGGTGCACTTCAGCGCAGCGAAGGAGCAGATCTGCCCKGATTGGAAGCAAGCAGCAGTTGAGKGGTGTAGGGGGTGATTTGATTGAGAATGAGCCTCCCTCAGGTCTTGTAAAGGAAGAAGTGGAAACATCAATAACCACTGCTGCTAGCAAACAGTGTTTATTCCTCAGGGTGTAGTTTCCCGTCCCTGTTCACCTGCATGATAGATAGACTTTCCTGCTTTGAAGAGCTATGTCTGCAAGCACCTTTGACATGGAGGAACAGGGATTCTTGTTCAGAAGAAAGTGGTGAAGGAGACAAAAATACATTATAAATTAGAAAATATTTCTGCCAAAATAAATGTTTCCATTTGGAAAGCAGACSAATTACTACCAGACTGCGATTTAAAGCATACATGCAGTGCTGTAGCTGATTCGGAAAGGGGAAGTGTGTAGAATGTCTTTCTCAGACTTCTGCTTTATCTTACGAGAACTTCATGCTGCTGCTGACATGGTTTAATTGGTGACTAAACCAGCTTGGCCTAAACAGCACAACTGAGAGCTGATAAAGCTGGTGCTAATGCACCATTAAAGTGAGGGGAAATCCAGTTCTGCAGGCTGAGCTTGAAGTGAACCTTAGAATGCACTGATGTTAGGTTATCTTAGTGGTGGCACACTGTCATTCTAGACCTCCCAAAATAGGGCTCAGGATCTGCTTTGACAAGAAGGGAAGGGCAGAGGAGCGTTTTTATGAAATGTGTTCTGGCAAAAGCAACAAAAAACATCTGGGATGCTTCTGTCTGACTTGTGTGCCCCAGTCCTTTCATTCTTCTGCATGTTTTTGTCTTCCTGTCACCTCTTGGAAAACTGCAAGTTTCAAATTGGTGGGAAAACAGCACAAGTGATGTTTGTACCTCCTCAGTGTCTATTAGCTAAACATGGTGCCATCTCCTATTCATTCATCATCCTCTGATTTTACTGTGGCAGTTCTGAACTAAACCTGAAAATCAGCTGCCAAATCAGCTATAGAACCAAACTGAGGGAGCAAGGCCTTAATAAGGAAGGGGACGCATGCAGGTGTTGAATCAATGTGATCGGTTTGAGAGTGCATCGAGTAGTGTATGGAATGAGGAGGATTTTGGAAAAAGTTTGCTTCTGAACTCAGTAAACAGTGCAAGATTTGTGAGGGAACAGTCAATTTGAGCACRTTTTGCCAAGGTATTTTCTTTTGAAGTTTGAAGCTGAAGAGTTTMAGGCATGAGGAGGAGGCACTGGGGAAGTATGAGGAAATGGGTAGTAGCTGGGGAAGAGAACTGTGGTGTAGTTGTTTGAGATACAAAGGGAAGTGGAGGGGCCAGACCACTATAGCAAAGAATGTGGTCCCAGAATTTGAAAACTCTTTGGAGGATACTAGGATGCAAAAGGAAAAAKAAAAAGTAAAGATGGTCAAAAAGTAGCCACTATTGCATCAATGAATTCATCTTTTAAGTAGTGTGCTGGTACAGATYGAATTTCTTACTAAGAAAAAAATATATATATAAATTTTGAGTGTTGCATTGCAAAGACTTTATTACAAGAAAAATTCTGTAGTCTTATATTTACCTGTGAGTACAAGCCAAGACAATCTCAGCAAGAACAATTTTATATATATATATATGTAGTGAAATTCTAAACAAAGCTGTAATTTTGAAAACAGGTGAGAAACCTTTCTGATCCTTTCTGWTTTTAGCAGGTAAATTACTGCTTTTCATAGAGAAGACTAATGAGTTTTGTMAGGGGACTTAATTATCAAATTATTTTGTAAATCAGCATCTGTAAATAATATTCAGGTTTTGTGGAGTAATATTATTTCTTTATAAAACCGATAGTAGAATCTCTTTGATTTGGATTACTCCTCAGTTAGCACGTAGGACAAATTTTACTCTGAAAGGCCTCTAGAGTAACAATTCATTGCTGCATGTTTTATCCTGATTTGGTTTTAAGAAGCATTTGCTAGCATTTAAGTCAATCTTCCCACTGAATATGTGTACTGTAAAATCACTGTGATTTACCTGATTGTCCTCTTAATGTTGCCTTTATAGATATATTGCCCTGCTCTCTTTTTACAAGAAACCTTTTAATCTATTTTTGTGCTGTTTGTGTAAGGTTTTTTTAAGCATTTTACAGAGTCACTTTTCAATATTTTTTTTTTTCTTTATTGAACCAATTTTTTGTGGTTTTATTGTTGAGAAGGTTACAGTGTTTTATCTGCCATACTGTGAAAGAATACACTTGACTGACATTTTTGGTACTGYTGATGATAGCATCTTTCTAGCTAAATGTCTTGGTTCCCACGTCACTGAAGTCACTGAAGTTGCTGATTTTTGCTTCAYTGTAACTTCAGCATCACAACAAAAAGAATATTTTGAATTAATTGTTACATCATAGCATCTTTTAGAGCATTTGTATTATTACCAAATAATTAGGGCACAGCAGTTTCAAAACTTCGTAATCCTCTTCTCACAGCTGTATTTTTTTTTTAACGGAAGATTATTTATCTTCATATGTGTCTATTATATCTTTACTGCAATTTCATTCTGATGTTTATGTTGTAATCATTTGCCAATATTTTTGGAGAAATTGCTGTATGTTTTTAAGATTTTGATCATTACCTCTTCAGATGCCTTTCAGGTTTTGTCCTAGAACCCTAGTCTTTTTTGCTATTTGTAACTAATAAAATTAACTTGTATAGTTCCATAACTACTGTCTTATTGTTTAAGTTTACCATCTAGTCAGTAGCATCTAAATTGTATTGACATGTAATACTTACTTTGTTATATCTTAAGAATGTTGCTTTTTAATGCTGTCTATAGCAGTTGATTTTTGGGGTTTTTTTGTAAAAAATGTAGRTGGAAATTTGTGCTCATTCCTTAAATTCTGCCTTTTTTATTTTACAGATGCTTTATCTGTTATCCATATTTCAATAAGTGAGAGGCATACAGTCTTAGTTCATAACGTTTTATTTTATTTTTTGCTTTTTAGGGAATAGTTACTCTTTCCTACCCATTAACAAAACTCGGAGATGGAACAGACTTTTTCAAGATTGTTCTTCAAGGTACTACATTTAAGTATACATTTTAAATTTATGGTTAMTACATCAGTGGTTCCTGCTTTTGTATAGTGTTCAGTAGAATGTTAGATTTAAAATACTCTCTAAAACTGTTCATTTTCTAAAAAAAAAAAAGTTTATCTTAAACTTATGCCAGGTGAGTTAATGGAAGCAATAGAGTCTTTATATTTCAGTAGACTTCTTATTGCATAACTTTGTAAAAGACTGTCCTGGAAATGTATTATCTATATGTATATCTTTAATAGTGTATTTTCAAACTGCTTATCATAAGTAGGATCAAGAAAATTGCACACAGAATAGTTACCACATAATATATATAGCATATACTACATAAGGGCACATTTAATATAGGTCAGTAGTTTGATTAGCAGCAAAATATTTGTGTTTCAGTCTGTTTTAAYTTAAGCATTTAAGAAAAGGAAATTTCACCTGACTTCTCAAGTATTTGAATGTCAGTAGCTGGATTAGCAYTTTGAAAGACCTAAGTTGTTAATCATGTAATAAAGGATACAAAAAAAATAGTATGTTCCTTTTTAAGTCTTAAGCTTATCATTTGTTCTAGTCATGAAGGTGGAGGAGGTAATTTTTCAGGGGTCTRTTGGATTCAAGGAACATTCCATTTCCTTCCATTTCATTCTCAGCTTATTCCTTACAGTGGCTAGAGAATCATGGCATGCTCCCTCTGAGCCTCGTGACTCCTGTGCCTGAGCAGCAGGCCTGGGCTCTGCAGGTCCTGCCTGGTGACAGCTTGGGCTGGTGTTAGCAGAAGTGAATGAAATTGTTGGGACCTTAGTCAGTCTCCCTGCTGGCTCCAGGGTTCTCAGAGGGGTGCTCARCCTCCCTGAGTCTTGCTGATTTCAGAGACTGTTCAGGAGAGGAGAATTCATGCACATTCTCCATCTAAATCATTGAAACAGTAAAAAGTAGAAAACTCTTAAAATAACAAYGTGAATTCTGCTTCGGTCCTCCTGGAAGGCTATTAATTAATATTTCTATGTCCTAGAATATCTTCAGTTTATAATAGATTCTACAATAGAATCTGTGTTATTGTGATTGGATAATATTTCCTCCCTAACACTGTACAATGAATTATCCAAGTGGAAGTCTTTTTTGTTTCCGTTTACTRGTGTGCAACTGGCAAATTTTAATCTTCTTATGAAAAATATTCTGAGCAATATCCCTGTAGYTAGCACATTTCCTATTTGTACATTAATTGAAAAGTGTTAAACTCTGTAGATCAACTTGTTTTGTAAATCTCTTTCTGCTGCTGTTTTGTTTTGGAGAATGTATTGTGATTGGAATCGCTTCTGCTTTTTTTCCTCTAGATTCAGATAACTTGTCTTCCAAGATCAGCAGCATCAATGTTTTAATATATGGRAAAATGGCAGAAGATTGTGCAAGAATTATACGCCMTGGGGTAAAAAAAMCCACCARAACATAAATACATATATAGTCTTGTTTTAGGAATTGTTTTTCACAGATGTATGTTCACTTCTTTTCTTGTCTTAGTCTACCAATCCCTAAAATTAGAAATAGTCTGTTCAGTCCCTTCAAATCTATAAATATGAACGAGAACAAAAAAAAAAGTATTTGCTTATGTAAATTCTTTCTCACACTAATATTGAAATATTTTATCAGTGCTGTTTACCTAGCAAGCAAAGGATCATGAATATGCATAATAGAGAAGTCACCCATTTATATTCATATTTTGAATGTTTTTCCATTTGATAAGATATATTTTAGAATTAAATTTACTTAAAAGACAGTTACACTAAAAGATTTAAAAACAAAAATTAAAAATTCAAAACTGCGCATACAAGGGGGGKTTTTTTACTGACTTGATGTTGGTGTCTTGCTTTGTCAGAGATAGAAGTTTGGTTTGATTAGCTCCAGGTAGAAGATGGGTCAGCCTGTGAGTTTGTGAGACAGTGTGTCACCACTAAAGAAGGAAAACAAGATAAAAACAGTTACCTCGGTCTTTTTATAAGATTGCATATCAGGTTACTGACATTTCATTATTAGCCAAATATGAAAGTAAWATTAGTGTTTGATGCACTATGAGCTCATGTTAGTGTTTTTTCATTTCTGATACAAATTCACACTAAATCATAGAGTGGTTTGGGCTGGAAGACACCTTTAAAGATCAGCCAGTTACAAGCCTCCCACCATAGGGAGGGATATATATGGGCAGGGACATATTTCACTTCATTGGATTGCTCCAAAGCACTGTCCAACCAAACACTTCCAATGATGGGGCATTCACAACTTCTCTAGGCAAATTACAGATTCCTCAATTCCTTGGAATTTTGATGGATAAAGTGGAAAGTTCCTGAACTAATTTGCTAAATATGCAAGTCGCAGAATCTTTTTGAATCAATGAACAATTCAGTTTTCTTCTGATAAAAATGCAAATCTTGAATAAGGCACTGAGCAGCAATTAGAAGATAAAAAGGTCATTACTAAAGAGCTGGGTAGGAAAATACAAACCAGAGGCAAAAACCCTTAGACAGCTAAGGTGCACTAAAACCCCAGTTTCTTCTTCCCCAGTGAACTGAACCTTCATGGTGCTTCCCTCATGTCTCAAATGAGATTTTAATTTTGGAAGAATATGAATATGAGGAAACAATGATTTCTGAAGCTAGCAGAGTTTGAAAACAACCCCCATTTTTTAGCCATTAAAGAATTACTTCAGTAAGGTCCAGTACTGTTTATTTGCTGCATACCATTTCAGATTTTAGTATTTTTTAATTTCCATACCATTCTTGGCATACTGTAAGAACTTTAGCTAAGTAGCCAGGTGGAGGAGCTGGTGATTTCCAAAAATGTGCGTAACCGTGTTGTCTCCTGAGTTGATCTGTAACAGAATAACCATCAGGAAAAATATTGTCTTTCCTGTATTTCACACTTTTTGAATGAGAGAAATAGAATTTCTTTTTTGCYATTTAAAAATGTTGTCTCAATCTCATGGTTTATTTATGCAGTACTCTTCTGTTGACATGAAAATCCACCAATTCATGTAAATAGCTTTGATTCCTAAGCCAAGTACAAGATCTTAGCTAAAGGTAAAATTGAAACTAATACATTTTGAAAACTAATGTAACATTAAATCTCAAAACACCATGCAAATATGAAATTTTTTTGCATGTTTAGAAACTGTAAGTCACAACCTGTCAAAATTGACTGTGAATTTGTAAATCTGAGAATGCATCTGTTCTTTCTACCTGTAGAACTATATTTTGAGGTCAGTGCTGCCTTTTCCTCATGGAAATTGCACAGTCTTTTTACAATTTGAGAGAAGGTTTGTTTATTTTTTTAATWTGATGCTACGTATGGCATATGTATTACGTGACAGTAACCACTAGTGACCTAATATTACTTAAATTTTTTTTCATTTATTATCAGCCTGTTAAAAGGCTGAGTCTGTGTAATTCTGAAGTTCCTTCTGGCACAGGAGGGCAAGAAAGGTTACCTAGAGAGCTCTAATCCTGACTCAGCAGCAACATCCCAGAATCTTGTGCAGTCTACATTCTAATAAAGTGCTGAAAATGGAATAATGTATAAGCAAGGCATAGCTCTTTAGGTAAAGGTTGATTTTACTGTTGGAGGAACAGCCTGGGTAGCATCAGCTAACAGTGAAAGACATATTAACATCTGATTTTGGCAAAATTCATGGAGTTTCCTGAAGTTTATATTTGTGTGTTTCTGTATCTAGAAAGAACGAAACAACTTTCATGTGTGTTAGTAGAACAGTGTGTTAGAGATGCAAAAAATACTGAGTGTTCTAATTGTTTTGACATGTTTTGACTTAGCTTTGAGTATGGCTTACTTCTAGGTTTATGTAGTACTTTTTAGTCAAAGTATACATTGGGACACTACCTGAAAATCACCGTGTCCTAAGTAGTTTCATTGTGAATTAAACTGTCCGATTAAATTTATGTTGTCTACAGAATTTTTTTCCCAATGTTTTAATARCTACATATATCACTGTCACTTAATCTAGAAGCGTTTATTTTTCTTGCACAAAGCATTAAGGTTTTGGATCTTAAATCATTTAGCGTAGCATTGTCAGATTGCTGAAATAGCAAAAACAGGGCTGTCATAGTGCAGCATTTGGCTAAAACTGTCAACTTTAATCAGAAAACTCTTCTGTTTGTTGTAATCRAATAAACACATGATGTAAAGTTATTCAGTAAAAGTTTATGGAAGTGCTTTTGGTAGAAGCTTGAATAGAAGCAGGGTTCCAAGTCTGATATGTTTATTGGAATGGAGCACGCTGGCACAGCCCTGCTAAACAGTTCTGATAGCAAGGCAGCTGACTATAAAGGAGCTTTACATTGTATCAGATAGCTTTTTTAAACCTCTGATTACCTAAAGAAATTTAACATATTTTCTATCTTCTCCTCCTCTTTAATTTTTTTCCTTTTTTTAAAAATTTATTTTTATTTTTATTTTTATTTTTATTTGGTGGGGTTTCTGCTAAAAACATGAGCTGCTGCTGGGACTTAAATCATGCACCTTTTAAATCCTCTTTTTCTTGTCTGTCTGGTGGTGTCTGAGGAACTTCGTACCAAAGTGAAAATAGAGTTACAATTTCTTTCTGTGCCAGAATCTCAGGAGTGATGCCAGAGAAGTTTGTAAGGTCTCTTTTGCTACCAGAAACCTACCTGTYGATTAACCTACCTATTTACCCCTTAAGGAAGATGTTGGCCCAGCCAAAACAGAGTTTATARGAGAGTTTCTTAGAAGTACAGCTGTAATTCAATGAGAAAGAAGCTCTAAGWAAAATGTTTTATTGCTGCTGGTCTGACGTTTGATTTCTTTTCTACCTAAGTTAAGCCAGAAAGGAGTCAGTCTTTAGTGTATTCAAAGAGGAATGATTCTTTTGCTTTATTCAGTGTGAATCTTCCTCCYTAGGCTTTGTCAAAAATAGTACTTRGCTACAGTAGCATCACGAGTGTGAAAATTTCAGCAGAATTAAAGGAAAAGCTTTCTGGCATTTGTTGTAAATAAAAAATCCATGGGTAGAAGAACTAAATTGGGAAACTTAAAGACAGTTCGTACAATTTGTTCAGGATTTTTGTTTATTCAGTGTCTTGAGACTTYAGGGTGAAATTTCACATCATGTAGTCTTAAAATAGAGCATGTGTTRGAGTCTGTGTAATTTTCTGTTTGTTGCACTATCTCCATAGGAAACCTTCATAGTTGCAGGGTTTAAGGTGATAAAATTGCCTACAGTGAGAGAGGATGGTAGACATGGTTGTCASCTGGAAGTGTCTGAAGAAGCTGGATCAACCATTTATGTAAGTGGTTGCCCAACTTTTTTTTTTTTTTTCCAAAATGCTTATGTTAACATTTTGCTTTATAATAGAAAAGAAAATGGTGAAATCTATTAGAAAGTGAAATGGTACAGAYTATTTTACCATATTCATCAGGAAACATGACACCTTTGTGTGTGTGTGTGCACATGTAATTTTATAATAACCCTAAGCACATTATTTTCCAGGTAAATTTCTACTTGTCGAGTGCAAGAATTTGGCATTARTTGACTTTAGATAGATTCCTAGAGATGTTTAAACTACTCTTGTGCATAACATATTTCAATAATGCAGACAAGGTAGAGGGYGCAAGAGTGATTTCAGGTTTATAATTTTTAGTTTTCTCTGGTCTATGAGTTTGTATTGTTTTAGATCAAATCATTAGTTGTTACCTTTCAGTTTTATACAGAGAATTGTACGCTTTTGTCCTGAGTAAAATATGTGTTCTTTTGTACTATTCTCACATCAGTTCTGTTTAGTTTTATCTATRTAATTGTTTAATTAAATCCTAAACTTCAGAAAAACATACTTTTTTTTTTTTATATTTCAGAAAGGCACTTTTGTTTTGAAATTGGCCTGTATAGGTAGCTAAAACTTGGCACACCGCTCAGTGAGAAACAAAGTTATTKAAAATGATAGTGTAGACTGTTTCATGACATTCATTATCTGTTGATGATGAGGATGATACATTGGTAGAAAGAGTGTTTTTCAKTGAAGATCATGGATRGCAAAAGTGCCCTGWATCTGAATAGGTGTGTCTAAATTTTAGAAACTACATGGGCCTTCAACTGAGTATTGGACCTCATGACATACAGTCTAGTCCCAAAGACACTGTGCAGCTCCCTGAATCCTCARTTGTGCTGAGGTGTTTATCTCATCATTGACCACAGAATGGAGCTTGTAGCATTTGGTTTGGTGACATGCATRTTGGATGCTTAACATTAATACGAACGAGCAGACTTTGTGTGTGCTTCACTTCCTCAGTCACAACTTTTCACTCATGTGTTTAAAAGTAAAATCAGCTTCAGGAATGCAGCTGAGATGGAGAGCAGAAGCAGGTCCCCAGCAGGAGTGGGCAGTGTGAGGCAGGGCCCAGCTGTGACACGGGGCTCTGTGTCCAGCAGCCAGGCTGGGCTGTGCTGTCAGGATGGTGGCTGAGCCYTGTGTTCCTCACAGACAGTGGGGGTTTGTTGGCTTTTCATCAAATCACTATGATTCATTCTTTAAAAGACCTTACATTGAAGATAAGTCTGGCTTATAAGTAAGACTCAAAAAGCTTAGTAGCTATCTTTAAATAAAATTTATCCCATTCTGGTGAGATTTTTCCCCCAAAGGAAAGTAACAAGTCACTGAGAATAGATCTGCTCTAAGCATTGACATTTATATACATCTTTATGTACAAAACCTTAAACCCACTTAAGGTCTGTGTTAAGCAAGTGTAGTTTTAAATCTGTGGTATCCAACTTTCAAATGCTACTCTATTAATGTGACCTAACTTGTTCATCTAGGTGAATTTAGAAAATGTGTGTATTTTTTTGGAGAAGTTTTTGAGTGTAATTGCAGTAAATACTACTTTCTKTTCTTCTGTAGCTAAAATTTTAGTAGATTCAGATATGATTCTTACGGCAAAAATGTCTTTAGGGCTGTTTTGTATTTTGATATAATGTTGTATTTGCTTTAAAGTTATCAAATGTTGTTATATTTGCAGTACCTTTAATTTTATTATCAGAAAGTTTGTTATTTTTTCTCCATAGATTTGCACTAAGCCAGGAACAACTGCTGCTTCAGAAACTGCATCTGTGGTGAGTTTGTATTTGGGATATTTTTAAATCACATGAGATTAACTGCATGTAAATAAGAAGGTGTGTAATTAATTTTTTTTCCTGTTTAATTTACTTCCATATTCTCATCCCAGCTGTCATTTAGCATTTATTTCTGCAAATAATATACCTGTAATACAAAATAAAATATGAAAAACTAATACATTTTTTATACTTGTAGTGTAGCTCCCATCTCAATCTCCAAACGGACTTCATGTTGGTTTAGGAGATTTATACTAGAAAGGTAGTTACCTTTCTATATTGGTAGAAATTTCTATATTTCTATATTGGTCTAAATAGGATTGTATGCTTGTGTTGTAAAAAGAAAAAAGGAAATATGAAACTTCATGGATTTAAAATCAGACTTCCGATACTGGTCTTAACAGTTGTTTTGATTTCTGTTTGGAACAAGTCCTTATATGTCTAAATTAAAATTCTACAAGAAATAGTATTTTAAAAGCAGAGGAACTGGTTTATGAAATTATAATGTTTTTATCATGATGTTAAAGATTCTGTACCAATGGTGATAGAGCTCATTTTCAAGTTTTGTTCACAGTTTCATTTTTTCACTATAGTRCTTGAAAACCTAAGTTATCAATCAGTTTGAGAGAAGCTGTATTCTTTAGAAGTCTAATCAGCATTAGACTAATTAAAACCTTAAGAGGAGAGGAAAGTAGTCCTTAAACTGTACAAAGTA
Organism: Mixornis gularis; assembly: GCA_003546035.1. NCBI lineage: Eukaryota > Metazoa > Chordata > Aves > Passeriformes > Timaliidae > Mixornis > Mixornis gularis. The sequence continues at coordinate 1,167,561 of QVAJ01000022.1, forward strand.
GCCTGTAATTTCTTTAATTCTCCAGCAATTGTGGTATTTTAATCAGAAGATGTGCACAGTGGCTATGAGAGGTAACCCCCCCACCAGCYCAAGGCGAGGATTCTGTGCACTGACACTCTCAAGCAGAAATAAAAAGCTATTTATGTATKTGCTTTAAAAAGTTCTCTGGATGGGCATGTTAAAATGTGTCAGTAAAAAATTGTCTTTCATTGTTCTTTATTGTAATGGCTTTTACACACCTGGTTCGCGTATTGAAACTTACTTCAATCAACTGGTTGGCTTATTGTAAGGAAGGTGCAATCACAGAAAGAAATTAAAAGTCTTTTGTACTTTCTCAAGTGAATAAGATACAAAAAATAGATAATCTTTACTTTTTTTCTTTAAGATGAAATGTCTGAGGATGAATGATGTTAAAAGACAGAATTCTGTGGGAATGTTTGAATAATTTTTTCTTCTTTTCCCTCATTGTATCATGCCTTTTCAGTCTGTTGCTCCAAAATATGTGTATACTCCCCTGAATCATCTTAAAGATGGGACTATAGTGAACTTGTATGGCGTTGTGAAATTCTTCAAGCCTCCATATATTAGCAAAGGAACTGGTACGTACTATACTCAAGAGATTTGAAATCTCCTTCAGCCAGAACTATGTTTCTTACTATGTTTGTTAAAAATCAACCAGAACAGCAATTTCACGTGATCATTTGACCAGCTAATACCAAGGAAACAGAACAACAAATAGATAAGCGATATCAGTCAGTTTAGACAGACTGGTGGAGGCAGCAAATGAAGAAAGTTCTTAAAGGAGATTTGTCTTGTGCCCAGCTACTTTAACAGGACTTTGGGGAACTGAGGAGTTGGAACATCTTAATTAGACAAATACTGATTACTGGAAATCATTAGGGCAGCCATTCTTTCCAGATATGTAAAAGCAGTGAAGTTAAATGCACCGACTTTCGAAGCAGCCTGTCTCTGAAGCAGCTAGGAGAGATTTTTTTTCTACTGGGTTGTTTGTCAAGTTAATCACTTCAATTTCTTAAGYAATAGAAATTTAATAGGGAAAATGATTATTTATTTAGCAACTAGTCTTGCCTAAATGTCATTAACAACTTCCTAATATGTCTTCCCTGTATATTTCAAGTTGACATTATTAAAATAACAGGATCAGTGGAGAGCAGGGACACAGTCTGATATTTCTTATTTATGAAGATAGTTGTAATTCACTTGCTACTTTATAATGAAAATCTCTAAAACAGTTTTAATTAGTTCRGGGTTTTGAGTAAAAATATTCACTAGTCAGTCAAATATTTCARTGTGGGTTTTTGATTTTTTTGCACAATCCAGAGTGATGTTTGCTTGAGAGGGTACAAAATGGTCCATGATTGTTCTGCATTGTCAGGGCAAGAAGTGGCTCTTCAAAAATTCTATGGTTCTAGATCTTCTAGAAGATCTAGATCTTCTAGGTCTTGCCCAATTCTGCACCAATACATTTTCTGGCTGACACTGCAGAATAGTAGCTTTAAGCTGGTGCCCACTGGAAGCATGGAAAATGGGGCCACTGTATTATATCCACATGAGTCATTCTTCACTCTAGATATGCCCTGAGGTATAAGATCCTGCTCCTTCTTGCACATATTAAGGCTTAAGGGTGAAACTTTTGTGCTATGTTCCCACTGAAGGTGGGCACCACTGGACTGGTACCTAATTTATTCTTGTTAGTTTATATCATCTGTAATTAAAAGTTCGTAATTTCCATTGCCATTATTGCATTAGGTGAGTGTTTAAAACACTGATGAATGAAATRAGTTTTCTGTATGTTCATAAATCATTTGTTACAGAGGAAGTTGTTTTAGCTAAGCGTGCTTTTGCTCAGGGCATATAGTTTGAAACGTCTGTATATGAGAACYTTATGAGTTCTGAAAACTGTCCAAAAACTGTGCTTTGGGTCTKACTTGCTACAGGAGACAGATAGGATTTTGTCTGCTAGAAGATCTGTTGAAAGTGTTCAAAACTATATTCTGACTTTCCTTAGTTAAGTTTAAGAGCCTTAAGAGTCTTAAGATATTTTAAATTCTTAACAAAGATGATCTCTTCTCTCCCTTCCCTTTATCTTAAGAATATCTCAAGTACTTAACCTCGASATTTAAAAGAAAAGAGAAATAAATAGAAGAAAAAAGAGCCTCTGTCTTTGTAGTGTCCAATTACAGAGATTATGTGCTTGACCRTGATAGTTTTAGGACATTACAATGTGACACCTAACTGCTTCCCCACCCCTTGTTTTTCATGTAGGTATCGGTCAGTGTTTTCCATAAAGCAGGAAAAATTAAGAAGAATCCTTGTTGCTGGTTGACAGTGTCATAGAATTAATGTCCTATTTTCCTGGGGAAACCTCCATCTAGCATTTTATCATAGATACATGCAATATATTTGTATGTCACATGTTCAGTTAAAATCTTACCATGCCTAGACATGCATGTAGATTTTAACTGTTTTATTTTTATGAAATATTTCTTAGAATCAAAATTAATAAAGGGTAGCAATTTTGGAAAAGACACTTTTAAAAAGCTTGACCACTTCCAGGTCAACAGTTCTACGTGCCCAAAATGCAAATTAAGAATCAAATCAGATTCTTAAAGAATTTTTGATGCCCTAAGTGTCATTTTTATTTTCCGTTTTTATTTGATCTTGAGCCAAGTTCATCAAACAGCCCAGAATTTAAGTTTAAGCTAAGTAGCTGAAAGAACGTACTCTAATTTAAACTATACCATTTGGTCGACTTGAATTACAATAGTCAATTTTTAGCAAGTAATAGCAAACCAACTTTCTGTTGTGGTATCCATTTGTGAGGAARCAGACTCAATTAAACCTGCAGTAATTTTTTCTTCAAAGTATTGTGTTGCATTGGGGGATTTTTTTCTGAATCAAGATGTTGAGGATTTATTTTAAGTTTTGCAAAAGAGAATAAAAGCTATTGCAGTGGTAGAGATAGCAATTTCATTTCTGGACCCCTAGAGATTAGAATAATGTTTTCCCTTCTGTTGACAGTGGTTTATATGCATTTCTTTTTTAAATAACCACTCTTTCTTATCTTRAAGTATGGAAGATAAATAAAAGATATTTAAAGGAACTAATAAAAATAATAAATAGTTGACTAAATAGTTAATAGAAATCTCAAGACAGTTACTTTGATCTATAGTTTACAAATGATGGCACTGAAACATCTGTTTAGTCAGATGCTTCTGGTAGTTACCAAATTGTATGTCTAAAGTGTATCACCATGTTAGAAATAACAAGCTCTAGTAAAACAGTTTGATTCTTCAGAGGTTTTGTTTTGGGCTCCCATATATGCTTGTATGTACATATATATACACACACATAGGAGTATGTGTACATTTGTATCATTTTTTTCTGCCTTGTTGAAATGTAAATGGTAGATTAGCTGGGTCAGCTGCTTGGTGTTAGTGCAGACACTTGTGTATTGAATGGCCTCAGTAATTCTTGAAAACAGTATTAAATGTTTCATTTAGTTTTGAAGAGAGAATAATTTGCTACAATAATCTCTGTCTTTTTTTGTGTGTATTGAAATAAAAGAAACAGAAGGCAATCTTTCATTAGAGTCCCTGACTACTAACAACATTGCCTGCCCAAAACCTTTTTATCTCTTGGAAGGGAGAACTTATTGGTTCAGGGTAGTGTGTTTTCCACTAAATGTTATTGAGGAATAAATATGTAATTGCCCAGAAGGGGATGTGTAATTAGATCGATGCTTTCCACCTTAACAATTATGCAAGTATATTTGTCAGGAACTGCTGAAGTCCTCAGTAAAACTACAATAAATGTTTAATCAGTAAATACTAAACAACTTGTTGGTACTACAATATCAATAGCTATTAATCTGGAAAGCTTTTTTAGCAACTCTGGTTTTCTTAGGATGACTGAAAAATGAGTTTGTGAGTGAAGCTGTGGGGTTTGGAGTTTCTGTGTTTGTTTTTTATCTATCTGTACACACTGTGGAGAAATGCTGGCTTTCTGCTCATGCTAATAACCAGCGTAACAGAGATTTTCATAAAAGAGTGGAAATGCTATGGCATTATGAAAGGAAAGTTGTAACCTGAAGAATGAACCTAGACTGTCTTGATAGTGGAGGCAACTTTACATTTTCAGTAACTGTTACAGGGCTGCAAGAAATTCCTATTTCCAACTAATTAAAGGACCTAGACACTTGACAATCAGAATTCTCCATGCAGACTGTGCAACCTTCTACTGATTACCAAATAGTTGTGGATTTTTTAATGTAATAAAGAACTCATTAACAAGTTATAGCAATTGTTTTTTTAAAGAACAATAAGGACTAATCTGAAAGAATATAAAAAGCATGTAAGATGCATGCAGACAATAACTCTGTACTTTCATTTAAATTAAGCATGAGTTATGTCTCCTTGTTTTCATAACAGCAATTCTGGGATGTTACAAGCATCCTTACAGGTAGCTGTCAATGGCAGGTGGTTCCTTACATAATGTTTTAAGCCTAAGTGAGAATACCTCTTCATAATAATTAAATATATTTTTAAAAAAGTAGGTGCAGTTTTGAAGTTCTGTGTAGTGCCAGCTGAAATGCAGTGCTTTTACTGTGACAATCTAGTATGAAAGTAAAAAGCTTTCTTCTGTAGCATATAAATTTGCTGAACTGTGCATCGATTGTGTCACATTTTTAAGACAGGTTATTGTAAGTAAAATCTACCAGTAGTAAAAATTCTCTTTTAAGGAAAATCGGGGGATTTTTTTAATCAGTGGATTTCATTTCTCTAGTAAGGGAAAATTGACTCCAATATGTAAACTTATTTATTTATTAGCTTGGTAATGAAGGGATTTTGCTTTGTTGGAAAGTATGTTGAGAAAAATCAAAAATGTSACCAATGACATTATATTGTTTTGTTTAACTGTGGGACATTATTTAGATTCAGCAGTTCTGTTTAGAGTGTGACTCACTATTTATTCAGAAAAGTGAATTCGTTCACTGATCTATAATGCTACTGTGGAAAACAGGAGACAATTTTCACATTTCAAGTGGAAAAGAAAAGACAGGTGGCTTTTTATTTTTAACCTTCAAAAAGGACCTTGCTGAATGAGGATTTCATTGAAAAAGTCAGTCTTTATGCTTTGTTCTCAAAGACCTCTCTTGTAATTAGATTTATAGAAGTGATGTTTTGAGGTGATAGTAAGGAATGGAAGACTAAAGTCACAGAGACAGAGAATCTCTATCGTGTAGAAAGGGTTCTCTGGCTATGTAAAGCAAGTGTACTATTTTATACTGCATTGACTAGGATGATTATCAGTTTTACATGATTGTGCTAATTACACAGAAAATTGAGGCAGTGTGTTAACTTCTACCATTAAATAGGCAGCTGCACATATATGAAGCTGACTAGGTATAATTACAGCATCAAAGAATAACCACAATTTTAATGTGGAATGTTTTTGCTATTTCCTCTTGGTTCTGATGTTGGATTATATCAGTGCACTGTAGCATGCTATTCTGCATCCCCAAAGGATTGTAAATCTATGAACCATATGTGTTTTTCTTCTTAATTGCTCATTTTGCTCATATTTGCAACAGATCTTTTAAGTTAAACCTCTAGAATTCATACCCAAAAAAATTGCATCAGTCTTTGGATTACAGTAGTAAATACTTGCATTTTTTGTCAGCCAGTGACTGGAGTTTATTCTTGACATTCCTAGCATAGAATGTCAAAATAGATTCTACATGGACCTCATACCTTTGGTGGGAGTATGGAAAAGAGTGATCTCAGCAACTTCTGAATGCAAAAGATGATAACTTACCATTATTAAGTCTGTGKGAAAATCTTGGGAAGAAAGAAGAGTACTAGTTTTACAGAAATACAGGTTTTTGTATCTCTAGGAAAAGTTTTATTTCTCAGGAAACCTTCAGTGGATTTCTTTCATCACTTCATTCACTCAAATAATTAGGGAATTTTAAGTTTAAATTATAGCAAGATTTAAGGGTATATGTGCTTGAAATGGAAGAATATTTCTTTTGAAGCATGTATTTTAATCCAGTCTTACATACCTGTCTCCATGTTTAGGGAATCTATTCCGAGTTTACATATAACAGTTGTCTTTTTATGACTGCCTTCCTGTAGCTTTTTTATATAAGGCAAATCTGTCAGTTTTACTGGACTGATGACATTCTCTTCCAAAGCTGTCTAGCAACAACTTGTGTGCCTGCATCTTTATAATGTGCATGATGGGGATTTTACTGACTTCGTTTTAGAACTATGACACCTTTGTTCAGTTCCTAGCTATATAGTAGTGTCATTATCACCAGTTGCCTCATAGAATTACAGCTAAGGGAAATTTGGGGTTTTGATAATTTAGATTTTTTTTTTTCTCTTCTGTTTGTTTTTTTCTTTTTAAGAGATGAGAACATGTCTGTCAGGGCAGAACAGATTTGGTTTGGGGAATTTAATTCATTGCCAGTTAACATTAGCATCTAATAACTTATTCAGATGTTGAGAAACAAATATTCGAACACTTAGGGGGAACACCTTTCCTCCACCTTTCCCAGGTTCAGCTTCACTCCAGGCACCCCTCCTTCCTAGTCTCTTTTCCTCTGGCTATGATTACAAGGGGTGTCTTGTAGGGACAATAGGAGGTACAGGAGATCAGGGTCAGGATGAAGCCTTTATTTCTGCTGCTACTTGGTTTCTCAGKTAGTTCACCAACTGTCATGTTGCAAAAGAGAAAAGGTACTTTTTCTCTGTTTTACCTTTGTAAGGTATCAGAGTACACATGTTCTGTAAGYTGAAATGGAAAACACAGGTTTCATTTATGTCATCCACAAATACTGCTCTATTCTGGGCTGGTCTGCATTGTCATCTTTGTATCTTGTTCTGATTTTACTTTTTAGATCATTATTAGAAGTGAAATTCTATGAATTTTAGCTTCAGAAAGGCATATTTCATATTTTTACTCGCTAACTGCCACTGTGTGACTCTATTCTTGTGTTACATATATCTATCTTGCATATTTTGTTGAAGYGAAGGATATGTAATTTTTGCGTTTATTTGCTGGTAAAACTTGGAGAGCTCATTCTCTTGTCAGAAAGCTGTGCAAAATAAATCTTAGAAAATTATTTTATAAAATTGTAGATATGCTCCTCTTTTTGTAGAACAAGTAGCTGAAACATGAAAGAAGAGCATGCTTGTTGCAGACAGAAGAAAAAGGTTTGTGTGTTCTTGCACACAGAGCTGTTCTTAATCACACGTTTCATTTTCAGTTATTTGGGCTAATTATTGGCAAGATGAGCCACGTTTCAGTTACTATGATACTGTAAAAAAATTAACTTTGAAAAAGTTGCACAGATCATAGCAAAAAGAAATTGGCCATTGGGGTGTTTCTCCCAAATTTAGTATCTACGTATTAATAATTCCGTAATGCCTGTTACTCATCCTGTTACTCAGCCTGTTACACTTTTGTATTTTACAGATTATTGCTCAGTTGTGACACTTGTGGACCCGTCAAATGTGAAGTTAACGTGCAGCCTTTTTAGTGGAAACCTGGATTCTCTACCAAAAATTTACAAAGTTGGAGATATAGTTCGATTTCATAGAATAAAGGTACGTACTAGGATGTGGGGGATATATGTGCTTGCTTTTCTGCAGTGAGAGGACCATAGGAATAATTTAATTGTACATGTACAGAAATCAACTCTTGGAGACATTGGATAAATTAGCTGATTGGTAAAGCAGCTGTGGTTATGGTATGGACCAAAACTGAAAGTAACATTTTTCAACAACAATATTTATTAAACTACTTRACAATAAATCACGTGGTACTTCTAGATGGATGGAGTTTAACTGACATAAATTGGCACAATTTATTCCTTCTCAAACTGATAGAATTGAGGARTTTCTTTAGGTCTTCTGTTGTGGAGCAGTTTAGGTCAGCTGGAGAATCACTCCAGTAAAGGGAATCTGTCTGRGCTTGTTCATGTGCAGTGTGCTCCTGCTGCTGCCTCAGTGTTATCCTGTATCACTCCCTTTATCTGTATCAAAGGRCATGCAGGAAACTGTTCATAGCTTTGATACTGCTTCTGCTGGATGTTTTTCTCATGCCTGCTGCAACTGTGTAGGGAAGAGGGACCACCCTACGGGGGCTGAATGGAAATCTTGTAGTGCTGGACCATACTTAAAGAGGTGTATACTAGGACCAAAGATGTGATTTTACCCTTAATTGGCAAAATAACCACACATAATTTTATATTTACTTTTTGTGTAAAATAATTGTAGCAAAAATTAATAAATGTAATGAAAGAGGCCATTGGGAGGGGGGAACAACCCAAAAAACCACCCCAGTTTCATTATCTAAACACTCCTGAGAGTGTTCTAGGAAACTTGAGAGATCTAGGAAATTTAGGATTGTACAACAGGATGATAAAAGGGATAAATATCCGTTGTACTAAGCATGTACATTTTGAAATGCTGTAGCAGGAGAACAAAGAGGAAAACCCCAAGACAATAAATGTAAAAAGTGGTAAGATTTATCCAGTATTTGAGTTTCATACTGCTGAGATTAAGAAAGAACTTGTTAAAATTCAGAAACAGTCTTAAGTTATTCCTCTATAGTATAAGTATTTACAATTGAGAGAGAAATTAATTAACTTATTCTGGATTAGGATAAGATTTCTCTAAAGTCATCTGTATATACAATAAGAGTGGAATTAAATTGTATTTATATTTTGAAGCTTGTGTTGCTGATCAGTACTTGAGATGTGTTATCAGTCTTGGAAGTTCATGAATTTGACTTCAGATGGGAAAGTCTTACACTAAATTTTAATATTTTCTCTGTATTCATCAGGGTGAATGTTACACAAATACATTAATTTCAGAAATTCAGTGGAGGTGAAAATTTGTTTATTGCTTCTGAAAACAGTGTACTTGTATATGTGAGAAGTGAGAAGTTGTATGGCTGCGGTCGGTCRGTGTTGGATTTCTAAGTACACATCAAGAAAAAAGACCACTGCCAGGACGTTTATGTATGCACCCTCTTTTATGCAAGCATAGTATTGTCTAACTTCTACTATTTATTATGATCACAAACTTACTAAGGAAACCTACTGATATAGCACARGTAAGGGACCTCACTGTTCTGATTTGGCATCACATTTTTGAGGAGATCATTCAAGAATCCTTGTCACTGGTCCTTGGTACATTACCATTCTCCRAGATGTTCCGGTATTTAAAGAGAAGGTCTGTCAATTCGCTTCTCATATACACTTCTTTTTTCATCWCATTTGAGCTGTTCTAAGTGGTTTCCAGTCCTAACAGACCTCCAGATCTGCTCACGATCTATGTCTCTTCAGATGCTTGAGCTGAGAGCTTGTGTGTAATTACTTTTTAAGTGAAAATGATCTAGAGTCAATAAGGTGTCTTTTTCTGGACAAGAATTTCTGATTACCCCGAACTAAGAGACTTTGGAAGCTTTTGTATCTGATCTGAGCAGGTAGAAATCTGACACAAAAGCCTGGTGCCAGCTTCTGGGAATGAACTGGGAGGGGGAGGACCTCATTCTCTTTCAGCCACGAGCAGCACAGTAGGTATGAATTCTAATGACACTTTCTGCAGTTCCTCCTTCACTCTTTACTGCTTTTGTCTTCAGGCCTTAATCACCTTCTCTTAGCTTGCTGAATGGAAAGCAAGCCAGGGTAGCAGAAGCCATAGTGTGTCAAAGCTGTGCTTACCAATGAGGACAGATAGATATACACAGCCCTTAGAGTGTGTGCTCACATTCTGTCTGCCCCAGATATGCTTTCCAGGGACTTCCAGGACRTTGACATTGATAGCACACACATTTTAAAAATTACTGCTCCCAGTTACWGAATTGGCTTCTAATGGGTAACTTCTCCTCATAGTGACAGAGGTGTTGGCAAGATCTGATGGTCAGAGCTAATAAGAATTTAATGAAGAGGATTCTGTTGGAATTACTTTGGATAGGGGGTAATTTAATTTGCTTAGTATTTGTTGCACAGAAGGAAAATTTTAAGTGTCCCAGTAATAGAACTGGAAAATTACCTAGTTTGAATTACATTTCTGTTAGTATTTCTTGGAGTGCATGTTTATGCACATCATCTTACAATGATTTTTCATGAATTATAGAATTTAGTGATTTACAGTACCTGGGCTTTCAGCCACAATCAGTGCTCTGCAGAGATTGTGGAAGGCGAGCCCGCCATCTGCCAATATCAAAGCCAGGCCTGTGATCTATTTGTCTAGTCTCATTCTGTCTTCAAAGGAGTTTTCTCAGGTGGATTTTTTTCTTGGACCTTCTTGTTTATTGTTCACTGTGAATGCTCTTAATAGCTTAGAAATAATGCCTAATGGTACACTGTTAAAGGACAGAAAGAGGCAATCGGCTGGTACTGGCTGAGCTTGCTATGTTTTATCCTTGCATGACTTAGGAATTTTGGCTGGTCTGCCTTTCTTAAAAAGCCTCAAACCCTCCGATGATGGTAGAATTGTTCATTTCCTCATTGGCTTTTCTCTAGTATTCCTTATTACCTTTGAGTGATTCACAAGCAAGAACTTATTTCCTCACTTCCAGTAAAGAGAATTGGTATTTGATTTACATTTTAAAGTTTGAGAAATGGAAAAAGTGAAGCACATTCTTATTTTAGTGTTCATCTTGTTCAGCGTGCTCTAGCTGTTTAGTGCAGTCAGGATGTCCAGAATATGTTCTGGTGGGTCTTTTTCCCCAGTACACAGCATTGCAGAGCTGTGTGATTCATGTGTATAACTTGGAGAATGAAGACTGAGATTATAAACTTCACTTGTATGGTTTCCTTGGCATAATGCAAACTCTGTAGCAGTTACAAAGCCTTATTAATTCTCTAGCTTTTGGTACAGTAATGCTGATGCTGTTTTTTTCTTACTTTCATTAGCCTTAACTACTTCTGTGCATAGGAAGGAGTTGCTGTAACAAATGAGGTAGGAATTGTAAAGTTGTCACCCTCTTTCTTACACAGTATGATTGCATCACCACTGCACTTCTCAAGTCATGCACTGTGTAGGAAAATGTTCTGTAAAAAAATAGGGTCATGGGGGTTATGGAACGTGGCATCATAACATAAATGCACCATGAGCTGAACTGGGTTTGCACAGACATCAGTAACTGCCATCTGCTAACCTTGGGATAATTATGGATTATAATCCTCTTGTTTTAGCTTTGTGGTTAGATCACAGAATCAGAGAATCATTAAGACTGGAAGTTACCTCCAAGATGATTAAATTCAACCTTTGACCAAATACCACARTGCACAATGCAGCATCCTAGATCTCTAGAATAAAAAAATGGAGAAAAACACCAGGAAAATCAATTTGCATGCTATTAGTTGCATATTCATCTGATTCAAACTCTTTAGTTTTACAATGTAAAAGCATAGTCTCTTTGAGCAAAAGGATTTAATAGCCACAATATACATGGTTATTCCTTTTATACATCAGTARATTGACAAGTGTGAGATGTATGTTTTGCTAGTGAGTTTCCAAGGTGTTTATCCCCAAAGGAGGGGGAATCTCAAATATATGGAGCATGGCTTCATAACAACATAGAAGTAGCACACTCCCTTTACTGTTATCCTTACTAGTTCTGTTCTGTCTCTCTGCTTGTGCATCACTCTCCTAAATCTGGTAATACTTAACATAGCATTCGTTCCACTGTGTTACTTTGATCTTTAAACAACCTGCTGTTATTTCCAGAAGCAATCTTAATTTTGCACTTAGCTAGCAGTTTGCTTGTCTCTTTGTATTCTCTCTTTTAGTTTAATGCAGTTTGTCCAATGAAAGTTGATTTCTTTCCTTCTTTCTACTTGATGCAATATGGAAGGTACTGAGAGAAAGACACAGCAGAAGTATCTGCTCACTTCTTGTTCCTGGGCAGCTCTAGCTGTAGCTGTCGGGTTGAGAAGGGTGAGGGGGGAAAATCTGGGCCTTGGATATACAGCACACTGAATGAAGATTAAACTTTGGCTGAATATAGCTCCTGGACTCTTAGTGTCTTCTGAGGAAATGTGGTCCAAATATATAAACTTGGCCAAAATTAGGTTTGAGACTTTCTGCTAAAAACGATGTTGAAGAGCGTGTTGTCTATTGCACTGCTACCCAGATTTCAAATTCTGAAAAGTGGAAGGAATTTTTTTTTTTTTTTTTTTGCAAGCAGTTAGGAGATTCTTTTTAATACAGAAAAAACCTGCTTTTTTTTTTTTCAGAAATATCAATATTACTATTCCTTTTGGCTCCCCTTCAAAAATTTGTAAGGCATGCAACTCACTTTGAATGGMATTTAAATTAAAACAAAGTATTTTTCCTGTAGTAAATAATGTCAGGAAATTCTAACTGTAGGCAGTGAAAGAAGTGTCTCTGTAATTTGAAGTCTTAGCAATTTGTGCATATGATTTCCATATCAGTATTTTTTGGTCAAGTTACTGGACCAGGTTTTAAATATGTAGAAAATATTGCAAAATAGTAATTTTTTACTCTATTAGAATTTCCTTAAATAAACTGTGCTACTTTCTCTGAGAAGTATTTCTAAAGCAGTATCACAGTGCCTGCTGACTTTTTAAATTAMTAAACCAGAAATAATTTCAACTGGCTTAAGTATATAAAGTTTTTCATACATTTTTTTCCGCAAAATACTTATATCTTTGGGTGAATTGAATTGGTAAATAAAATACAATGTATTGCTCATTTTCTTCTTTAATTTCTGTCTTCATTGCTACAGATGTTTCTGACGATCTTACTTTGCAGGCAGCAATTCAGGAATGCTAGAGAATAAGCAATCATTTATGGTCCTAATATCTAGATGCGTTTATCATGTCTTGAAAAAAAATCATTTTACTTCCATGTGACTATCTTTGTTAATTTTCTTCTAGAAGGTRCCTGCAGATAGTTTTGGTAGTTCAGTTTTCTTGTTGTGATTTTTAAACATATTCAAAATGGTTTAATTTATACTTCAAATGATTTCTCTATTTMATTAGTATCTCTCTGTTCATACAGCTGGAGGAACAAGTAAACCAGGATTACATTATTAAAATATAAGAAAATATAATCAGCATCCATATTATCCAAATTTGTTTAGACTTATTTACTTAAGATGAGAAAACATTTACAAAATATAATGGAATATACCAGATGCATTCTGGTGGGGTTTTTTTCTGACAGGATACTTTCCTTCATACAAATATCATCACTGACAATCATAAAAAAAATAAAATCTTCTTTCTTGGTATAAAAACCTGTACATTAGCATGGTATATGTTGTTTCCCTAGGCATTTTTTGGTATTCTGAGATGATCTGTGACTGTAGTGGTTTCATAATAGTCCTTTGCTTCTATAATTTAACAATCAGTTTTGATGGAAAACTACCGTAGARATGCTATTATTCCAGCTTTATACACTACTTACTATCACACTTYTCCATTTAGTGAGACAAATAACACCATCTTCAGTAAAAGAAAAAAAAAAGGATGTATTTTACTTGGCTGCAAATCTGTTTATAAATATTTCAATATTAGCTTCTTTTCAATAGCCATATTCAGGATATTGTTGTACCCCATAGAAATCACTAGAGTTTATTGTCCATGCAGTTTGTTAAGGTGACATTTCACCTATTGTTCTTTAGTTTGCAAAAACTCTGCCAAAGACTCCTGCAATAYGTATTGGAATTTACTTGCTTGCTCAGAACAAGCCAAATGCATTTTATCTGCTCCATTTTTGTCCCAGAGGATATTTTTATTTAGCAACCATTATTTATTGAAATTATTTAAAATTCTCAGGGAATTTTTAAAGACATAGCTATCTTCTGTGTTAACCCCCCCTGCTTCACCCTCCCCCACCAATTTTTTAAAAATATGTCCATGTCATCTAGATGGGTATATTGTTGTCATATGCAGAAGTCTCAGATGGACCCTTTTATAAGTTTAATTAAGTTTCAAAATCCTTTGGAAAATGTAACATGTTTACAGTATCAATGCTTAACTTGATCTGAGATCTACTTAAGAGTGCCATAATGAAACAACATTTGTCTGTAGATTTTGTTCATTTTACATTCCAGTGATCCCTTATCACTTTAGCAATGATTTGTTTTTAAAGAACAAGCCCAGAGAATTTTTGTTCACCATTATCTGTTGACTTCTGTGAGTCCAACACAAGTAATATTCCAGCTGTAACCCATTTGACATTTTCTTCTGTTTCTTCTGTTGTTCACTGAATAATATTGTCGAATTCTCTTTACATTTGAGAGGACTCACTGGCTTCTCCACCTGCCTGTGCCAGAGGACATCTGGTTTTGCTAAAAATCATTGGAGTGTCAGCCTCCTAAATGCTCAAAGCATAACATAAAGGATTTGGGAAAAGAGGAAAATAACTTATGGTAAAATATTAGTGGAAGCCCAAGGAGACAAAGTACTTTCTGTCTGCTTTTGTGAAAGGCTTAGAGCCTTCATAGAAGACTAGGACAGAACTTTTACTAAGAAAGAAAGCAAGATATTTTTATAATGATTGAGAAGAACTATTCATTACTATAAATAGGTAAATTATAAATTAAAACACTTCAAGAAACATTTGACATGTCAGGCAAGATACAAAAAATACTCTTGAAGTATATTTTGATACAGGATGAATAGGTAAAAGTGATGAGTGTTTTCATCCCCTCTGGATGTTACATTATATGGAATACAATGCCAGTGATAGCATCTAAAGTAAATCTTTACGTTTTTATTAGATAACATCTTACAGGCGAACATATTTTTCCAATCATAGATAATGGGGGGAAAACTGATTATGRAACCATGTATTTTCCTTATTTGTCCTTTGGCTTTTCTTGTATTCTCAATATTTAAAYGTAAAGGTTAAAAGATTGAAGCTTTTCAGTGTTTCACTGAAGAAAAACTACATCCTGAATTGATGTGCTCCATCAGTTGGGTCTGAAGAATCCTTAAGTAAATCAAAGTTTATCTTAGTGATGACCCTTAATGCATTATGTCAGAGTAGCAGGGATTAAAGGAGTTCCTGTCACCAAGATTGAAGTGCTTTGTTTATGAATTTCCAAGGTCAATGAATGCCTGATTTGCCTTTTTAAATTYCACCATGTTTATAAAATATAGGCCTAAATCATTGGCCATGTTTTGCTGTTTAGAACTTCTGACACATTGCATGCTCTGCRCTTCCAAATCAGTGGGATTTTCAACCATTTGAAAACTGAGCCCTGGAATCCCATACTAGACTGTCTCACAAATGCTATGTTAATGTGTGTTATCACTTACTCGGTAACCCGACRTTAATTAAAAAGGGATGGATCAAAACAGACTGTTTCAGATTTCTGGATAATGAGTCATGCAGTGCTTTGATATAGATAAATCTATAATTGCAGGGAGCAGTAAGACTAGACTAGACCCCTGAAGGAATGCTTCAGACTTTAAATACCATGTTTCATATGGCAGCAGATGCACAGTTAAATCAGCAGGATTCGGGAGACCTGCCATGAGCAGGGCAATAGACATTGAATAATTGTGATAGCTGTATTCATAATTTGAGGAATAAAAGCTCATCACTGTTTGCTTTATGGGGAAAAAAAAGCCTCCTTGAACTGATACATTATTTTTTCTTCAGTTCCATTGTATTGGGAAACAGGGCTATTGTTAGGGGCCAAAACCAGGAATCCGTAATAACTTTGCCATTACTGTGCTGTGTAAACCCTAAAAGTTAATTTCTCTTGTGCCTTGGTTTCCCCATTTTTAAAGGCAATCCTGATATGTTCCCCACACAAATATTTTGACTTGTGCAAATAAAATACTCTGCAAAGATGCTGTAGGTATAAATGTTACAGGTATTTATTAGTCTGCCTCTTCAAAAATTTCTTGTGTAAGATTATATTTCTGCTTATACATTTTGTTTTCTTATTAATACTAATTTTACCTTTTTGTTTTGTTTTTATTTTGACGCTGTTCTCCCAATAGAACCCGGAACAGAAATGATCAATGGTCCATTTTTCCATGCACATGATAAAGCATAAATATATTTATTTTTCCATGCAGTGCTAACTTTTTTTTTTCTCATTAATTCATATTTTATTATAGATCAGGGAATACAATGGACAGATGCAGGGAATTACCAGTGGAGGATTTGCATCCTTAACATTTGATGGAACTGTAGGAGCTCCAGTAGTTCCTCGAACTTCTAGCAAAGTGTACACTTTCATGGAGGAAGAACAGAAAACAATAGAAGAATTACGTATTTGGGCAGCCAGTAATATTTCCATCTCTGGACCAGCAACAAAATTGTCTGGTGTTCAGCCAATGCTGTTCTTTGATCTCACTTGCCAGCTGGTAGGAAAAGCAAAAGTGGATGGATCTTCTTTTCTTCTAAAGGTAGACTTCTTTTTTAAAAATATTTTGTTTGGTTTATTAAGACATTGTGATATA
This sequence comes from Mixornis gularis, assembly GCA_003546035.1. NCBI lineage: Eukaryota > Metazoa > Chordata > Aves > Passeriformes > Timaliidae > Mixornis > Mixornis gularis. The sequence continues at coordinate 1,184,053 of QVAJ01000022.1, forward strand.
TTTTTCAATAAAACAGGCATATTAATTTAAATAATATTATGTAGATAAATGTTTCTAGTGTAAGCAAATCTATAATTCTTGGGTATTTTGTTTCTGTGAGAACAAAACAGGAATCCCAGTTGTTTGAAGTTGATCACCTTATTTGGTTTCTAGAGAGGTTTATTAAGATGGCATTATACAGATCATAATTTGACAAAGATTTGTAGATAAATATTACTAGATTTCTTAACCTTGAAAAATATTGTTAGTTTAAAACTTTATCCTTGTTTTCTAGTTAGCAGCATCTACTGCTTGTTTTTCTAGRTTTGCTGGATATGATTAGTGCAGTAAATAGCACTGCCTAAAAAAGAAGGAATGRATTATGTTACCATGATGAATTTCAGGTAGCTTTTTTTAGTTAAACATGAGCACTGTGGGCATCACTGCTCACTGAAAATACAAAATGCAAAGTGCTGTGGAACAGGGGACCAGATTCTAAAAGTTATCCTTAACATTAGCTAAATAATATTCCTAGTTTTAATTCAGATGTATCRGTCTGGTGTTATTCCAAATCTCCTCTATGTTTATTTTTTCACTTGATTGTTAAAACATGAGTAATGATCAAGCTGTTATTTTCCACTTTATGACTTCAGAAAATTATATACTGGTTCTACTGTGTTAAGCTGTATTGTTACAATATTTTTAGAAATAGCACTTGGCATTATTCCTTCATTGAAGCAGCAAAGATTTTTCTGGTACAGAACAATGCCGTACTACACAGAAACAAACCTTCAGTGCATGCTGTAACATATTCTGTAACTGCTACAAATATTTCCATTTACTTATGCCTTGTGAAACAGATGTTAAATGAGACCCAGTAAATTTTCATGACAKTGTGGGCTGTAATCAAGTTGTTCTTAATAAGTGTATCTTCAGCATTGAAGGATCTTTTRCAAGGACAGAGGCAGGTACTTCCTTAAATTACTATTTCTTTRCACACTTTTCTGTGTTTTAAGACCTGAAGTTGATTTTGTCAGTTTTATATGGCAAAGTTGATGACTTGGGGAAATATTAGGATAGACTTAGGAATGTAGAAGTTTGAGGTCAAATAATGGTAGATCAACTTTTAGCATAAAATATTAAATACTTAAATATGTATTAAATTACATAGGATAAGCTTTAAAATGCTGCATTAATATTCTGTTGCTAATTTCTTCCATTTTTTACAATGGCAAATTCCATCTCTGATATCAAGTACTGGTTGTGATAGAAAAGAAACCTTTCTAAAAACTTGTAGACAGATCTCTGATTCTTTTCTTGATTTACTAAATAAAAAAAGAATCAAARCAACCAATTCAATACCAGCTCAAATTGAGTGATCATTACATATTATTTTATTGTATTATTTTGGTTATACATTTTATAATAATGAATTACATTTATTTTATTCCAAGCATATCAGTTAAATTAATGGTTGATTATACTATGAAGAATCATGATTATTTTAAGCATTGATCTCATGTGGAGATTGAACGTAGTGGAGAGTGCTTCAAAGGCAACTAAAATGAATTTGAGCAATTTTGGGCATCAGCTGTTGCATAACTTTTAAATTACACTTGATAAATTAATTCCTGTTTGCTGAGCAGCAGAGTTGGACATGGCATAAAGATGGTATCACTGACCTACTAGTGTTTACCATTTTCTGAGAATTTTGTTACTCAGATTGGTGGAGATTAAAGAATTCACACTAGAAATTAATCTGTCATTTATGCCTTCCAGAAGAGTTTTTTTATTATTTTTCTTTTCTTCCTTTCTGTCTGTCAGTTAAATTGTGTACATTAAGGTAAGTACAATGAGCATATTCTGCTGAAGATACAAACAGGTATTTTGTCTCTCCCATTTCAGTGTTTTCCAGCCATGGTGATCAAATGTTATCACTAACTTTTCTTTAGCTCCAGTCTGTTMATTTCTTATTCAGAATTAATTTAACCAGTTTTGGGTTTTATTCCAGTATTCATTTTTGAAACCAGGACAGTTTGAAACCAGGATGTTTTCATGTTTAGTGAAAAGTAGAGCTGCCAAGCTCTTGAGGTAGAGAGTTCTATTTGTTTTCATATTTGTGCAAGAAAAAACCCAAACCAAACTACTTTTGAAAGGATTTTTTCTTTTTTAAAGAAACTTCATTAGCTTATAAATTCCTCTAAAAGGTGTCCTGGTGCCAGCCCTGTTAGTTCCTCTGGCTAAGGACATTTTACAGCTAAGTCACCATCCTTTTATCTGAACAGGGAGCATGCAGGTTATTTTAATCCATTTGTCAGATCATCTCTCCAGTGTAGAATTACCGAAGTGTTCCARGTAAAGCCAGTTGAAAAATAATGGAAAACTTGACAAACCTAAGATGCTTTATTTTGTCAGAGTGACTAAATTTGTGATATATATGCACTAAATCTGTTTTCAAGCTGAGTTCTGGAAAAGATGTGATAATTCAAGCAATAGACAATCTCTCTTTCAAAGGTGGTTTTAAGTATTTCATGGTGCGGGATCAGAAGATAACAGGCTTTTTCTGATCTGTGGCAGGATGTACCACCTCATTATCTGGGTCTTTCAGAATATGCTCTTATTTGGCAACATAATTTGATGTCATGGGTCATTTTCGCTGTGAACAGTTTTTCCTTTTATCTCGTGATTTTGGATGTGTATTCCATGAGTTATTCTTAGTGCATTTATATGTGGCTTTGCTCATTCTTAGATCTWTTTCTGTGGGTCTGTTGATCCAAAGCAGTTAAGCATAAAGGGTAGGAATCCTTTAAAAATTAGGCTTTAGTGTCTTTTTTTCTTGCCCTCTGCAGTGCCTACCTAACTCATGGGACAAAGCACCTTGGTATCACAAACTGTCTGAAAATTGGAAAATAGGTTCTTCTGTTGAACCTGTATGTATGAAATCCTATGAAAAGCACCATTTCAGAAGTATAGTCCAAATGCTCCTAGATTTTTTACTATGCCATTATATCATAATTTTTTTTTGAGTCTTTGAGAACAGTTTATCTTCAGAAACTCAGGAAACTAGTTTACAGAATAATGTTTGGGTTAACAAGTAAGATTCTGGTTTCAAGATGTTAAGCTTATCAGTAAACTTACCTTTTCACAACACTTCGATAGCTGAAAAATAACTACTGATATTTCAGTATTTGGAGTGTATCAAGGATTTAGCTTTAGGCAAGCAAACAAGTTTTAGAATCCATGTTAATAAATGYAAGTTAAGTACTGATGTTTTTCTAATATGTTCTGGATTACTAGGAGTATATGCTGATACAGGAGATCATCAGTAATTAAGTCAATATATGCTGTGTACTCATTCTTCACATACTGTAGCTGGAGTGGTTAAAAAAMCCCTATAGCAGGATTAATATATTAAGAACAGACAGTTCTACATATAATGAATACTGATAGTTTTAACTGCTGACCCTAAGATTGTCTCAGCTGGTCAGAGTACGGTGCTGAGAGCACCAAGGTTGAGGGTTCAATCCCCATGTGGACTATTCACTTAAAAGTTAGACTTGATGATCTTTGTGGGTCCGTTCCAGCTCAGAATATTGTGTCATTTTGTGCTGGATATAYAGCTGAGGTTTTGAGCTGAGCAGTTATTTTTCTTTTTTATTTAAGTATTAGCAAATTYCAGGTCTTAGCACTTGATTATGTTCTCTGTAGAGGTTATTTTGTGCTCTGTAAGGAGTAATAACTTAAAAAAATCCCATAAAGTCTAATTCAAGCATTTTAAGGACTTTTAGACTGAGACTACAACTAAGCTCTCTTATTGTTAATAATTTTTAATCAAACACAATAATTTAAAAAGTTATTTAAAGTCTGAATCTAAAATATTCTGAGCACATTGAAATAGTTCATTTGCGTTGCAGGTTTGGGATGGCACTAGATGTCCCTACCCCACATGGAAGGTGCCTGTGGAAGCAAAAGACCTGGAAGGAGACAAAGTTCTTCTTCATCAGCTGAGAGATCTAGCAGTGGACATTCTAGTCTATGATAATCATGTACAGCTGGCAGAACCACTGAAGGTAATGCAGTTTGGTATTTCACTCTGTTTGTAACCTGTTTTCTGCTTAGAAATCACTTCAGAGAATTCATCAATTCAGTCTTGCTGTAATTAATTTCATGTGCCTCTTTATCTTTTGCTGTATTTCCTATACCTTTTATTTGAATGCAGACTTGCTCAACGTGTGTTACACAGGCTCAATGCCTGAAAATTGCCATAAAAATATCCTTCCAATTAAGCACTTTCCAGACACTTTAATATAATAGATTATACAATGAAAATAATGCACTCAGAAAATGTATTCTGTGCTTTAGAATAATGTTTAAATGATACAATGCAGTGTTAAACCTGTAGTCCTGTTAAAGACCCTTAATTCTAAAGTCAATAGAAGATTTTCTGTTCTATAAGCTTCTGCAGTTTGCAATGCAATCTTCATTTAGTAGGTCAGTAATGTTGATTATGCTTAGATAGAGAAAACAACAACATAATTAAACATTAGATCTTCAGCAATACTGCCATCTTGCTTCTGAATACAGGAACTTGGCAACAAATGCATCTTTCATTTCATGCCTTGCCCTCTATACTCAAGATCATTTTYAAGAAAACATTTACCAGAAAATAAAGATAAGTGATAACCTTTTTTTATGCTTGGTCTATCAGCAGACATGAAATCATTCTGATAAATTAACACCTATTCATAAGTGAATTCCAGATAGCAAAACAAGTGTAAGACTTTGTGTARGAATTCATAACAAAACTGACAGAAATATTTCATTATTTACAAGTTCTTTTCCAGATTTTTCTCTTGCTAACTGGTGTAAAAACCTGATGTTCTAGTTAAATGGTATGTTTTGAATATAAAGGAAAGTAGTATTAATATTAATAAAAGATATTTTTTCAGCAGCTGATAATACTCCCTTTAATATTCTCCCTCATTTATATTCTGGAATTGAATCACATATTGAGTGTGTGATACGTGGGATGTCTTCGTCCTCTCTATCAATTTTTTACTTCCTATCCACTTGCTCTTTCCCATTTCTGAAGCGTTTTTACTTTTGCTGGGTACTGCACTGTGTAGTAGAAGCTTTAATAATTTCAAAGGAAATTGTTAAGAAACCCCCTTGACCTCTTGTGGGTGTCTTTCTCCTTCTGACTATGTCCAAAGTTGCAGTAGTTTCAGTCATGCTAGCTGTAGAAGTTTCAAATTAGATAATTTTTGTACACCACTTTTTAGTTGCTTGTCGTAGCGGAGTTACCAAAGAAAAAGGGCTGATATGCTAACAATTAAATTTCAGAAATATTTATTAATTTCAGAGTGGAATTAATTGTATTTCACAGAATAATTTTTATATATATATATATATGTGTGTGTATTTATATATATACATATTATAAAATTTGGAGGGAACTGTCCCTAAAATGGAGAATTTTTATTAAGGGCTTTTAAATACTAGTGGAAATCATGTCATATCATAAAAAATATAATCCAAGTATGTATGATATTTTATTGAGTTCAGGGTCTTGTTATGTAAAGTTTTTTTWAAAAATTCATTTATGTAGCAGTATGGAACTGGGAAATGTTTAGTGTATCCACATGCACCTTCCCAAGTGTGACTAGATATTTTGCCAGTTTGGGATTTCAGAAACAATAAAAAGTGCACTGTTTTTCAGTCTTCTCTTCTACACTTAACACTAGCTTAGAGTGGCCTTTTTTAATGTAAATTGTTAGAGAATTGTTAGGTTACACTTGCCTGCTGTTGTGTACCATTTGCAGTGACAGTTGCAGCTTGGAAATGATGTTTTATGTAGGAGCAATCTGTTTTACACAACCTTGATAACAAGAAGGGCAGATTTGAAAAAAAACACTGAAATACATGTTCTTATTTTAAAATTTTATCTGTAGGCACATGCTCAGACAAGGAAGCTCTGAGTAAGTACTACATGGCAGAAAAAGCGGGTAATATATTACAGGGAACTTTCRGCAAATCCTGGGGCACAGTGTCAGGGATATTGCTGCAAGAGTTTGTTAAAAACCTCTTGTTTGGATCGTCTAAACAAGAGAACACTGTCCAGAGAACACTGAAGATGTGAGCACTTTATCTCATTTTCTAAGACAAATAATATTTTAAATTTTCAGTTGAGAGAACTGTAGTTAAAAGTATGTTGAGGGTATGTTTCAGTTTATACTGTTTTTTTCCCTATATTTACTGGTCTCTCTTTCCTGCTGGGGAAGATTGTGACTTTTTCAGCATTTTGATGCCTTCACAGAACACAAAAAGAATTTTCAGAAATCTCATCTCTGAAGCRGATTATTACCTGGGGCATAAGGACATGGCAAGGCCTACAGCTAAGCAAAGAAAATGGTGTTTACTGCTTTTGCTTGAATTTCCCTCTTCCTCTGGCAATGTACCTGTAGATGAGGCTTTCTCAGGAACTGAGAGGAACCCCAGCCTAGAACTGTACGGAATACAGTTGCTCCACATTCTTTAGCTTCTCAGGGTTCAGARCTTCTCAGTTCACTGACTTTGCCATGTAGTTTGGGAATAGGTCTCTGACATGAGTTTCTCCATCTGGGGCATTTTGCTTAGGTGGGTCCGGCTGCCCACAGCTGGTCAGAGATTTCCTTATTTCTGTCTTCCACTGAATATGTGATCCAGTGCTTTCCTCTTCTGGCTTGATACCATCAATTCTGYGTTGCCATGCATTTTATAGATAATRCAATTGAAACAGTTAACCTTGAGCATACATATGAGTCTTAGTCCGTAGTTTCACAGTATTTGCTTCGTGTTATGTATCTTCAGATGTAGAATCTGTATATTTTCAGCTGTTTATCCCATCACATCATGTCATGTCTTTCATGATAGTAGTTTGTACTAAGAAATTTGCTTTCCTAGTGCCAGAGTCACATTTTCAACATAACACTCAAATGAGATACTACATAGCTGCAATATCTAGCTTTGTATTTTTTAGACCTAGGTAATGTTCCTTCGACATGTGAGTTGTATTCTCCCCACTTCTGTCTTTTTACTCATTGAAAAGGGAAAGATGACACCACTCTTGATTCCTTCAAACTTTTAAATGGATTTAAGTTGCAAGATGCTGCCCAAATGCCATGCGTATGCTTTGTCTCATTTGCAGAAAGTTGTGCACTATTTACTCAGTAAAATTAGAYCGTTGATGCAATAAAAAGAATGACAGAGAAATGTCACTGAATGTAATTAACCATAAATATAGGCAAAAAAATGAGTACAGGTGAATTTGTTAGGTGRTTCCCATAGATAAAGGTAGCTTCTTGTGTGTCTTTTTGGACAAACATGAATATTTACCCTCAATGGCACATGCTGTTGTGAATTYGCTGAATTCCAGTGTGATTGTGAACACAACCCTATATGTTTTGAAATAATCATGAGAATTTCCTRTGCTAAAAAGTTGTTCTAGTTAACTAGTTACAGGGAACTGCGTATATGACTTCTGCATTTCAGTTCTCTGTAGCCTTAATATGTGTTCTTTAAATAGTCATATTTGAGTTAGACTGAAAATAGGGTATTAGTATATTTCATATTACTAATATAAATGTTTTTAATTTATGAATAAACGAAATTTATTCATAAAAAATGTTTATATTCAATGCAAGATTTGTTTTTATTCACTTTAATTTCACTTTTCAATGAACTTCCTCTAAACAAAAGGTAGGTCATGAACAGAACTGTAAAGACAAGTAAGGAGCTGGGTTTGTACTAGATTTTAGTGATGGCTCTGTAAAATGTAGTGTTTACTTCAGTGTAATTCACAATTTCTTCTGAGTCAGGCATATAAAGAGCTCAGTCTGCAGGCGTTCTGTAAGCAGCAGAAATACAGTAACATTTTTATCCATAGCATCYGCTTTCGCTCTCTGCTGTTACAGTGAGCAAGGCTGCCTCCCAAAGGAATCCACGGAAACAGCATTCTGTCCACACGGGCATCTCTGGGCTGACAATCAGAACCTTACAGACCTTTTCAGTATTTGGCAGTACTGATTATTATGCAGCTCTTTTCTGTAGTTCAAAGATATTAAAATATATAAAAAATAATAACATTTTCAGAAAAGGATCTAATAAATGCTTAGGAGATTATTTTATAGTCATGATAAATCTTGCAAAGTGAATGTTGCACTAAAACATGTAGTTAGTTCGGTTGACTTTTGTGTGAATTTCAGCATACAAGTTTATAAGGCAGACACAGCATTTTATATTCTTGACTTCTGACCTCTCCCATATTTATTTTTTTGTGTTTATACATAGAKAAAATTCTTATTTTATATATACTGTATTTAAAACAAAGAAGTCTGTCAATTAAACTCAACTTTTTCCTGCTTATATGCGAATTACTCTTAGCAGTAGGGAAGTAGTTTGACACTGCYTTATTTACATAAGGTTATTCCATGAGTGGAACTTACATAAGAACTTTTAGAAAAACTTTCTCCAAAAGCATGTCATAGTCATTAGATTAGTCTTATGAGTGTCCTTGGCTTTTTTGGATATTCATAATTAAGTGAAATCAGCATCTGGAAAGGAAAGAAAAAAAAAAAGTATTTGGATAAGCCTCTTAACTGCCATCTAAATGCACAAGGTGTCCTGGTGGTGCTTTGAATGAACAAAATGAGCAGCCTACTAACAGTGCAGATCAATTAAAAGTCTGGTAAGAGCTCCATGCCRGAAGCAAAATAGGTGTATGCTGAAGTGCACTTTTCATGTCCCTGCTGCCTCAGTTAGAAAATATGCTGTCTTTTTCCTGTGTGATTATTGTTTAAAAGAGCAGTTTGATACCAGCATTATGTAGTCATAGTTTGTTCCTTGATACAGAGGAGGACTCCAGACACAGGTTGCTGCTCCATCTGCTTTTATGCATATGTGTGTGTGTGTTTAAAAGGTTTGTACTATGACATGACCAATCCAATCTAATAGGAACACTTTCTCAGTTTCTACTGATTAAAGTTGGATCTGAAATTGAAATATGACTTAATAAACTGACTGCTGTAATAGTCATTTTAATAGAAGTAAATTTAAAATAATTTGTCATTTCTATCAGGCAATTTAAAAGATGTTTAGAATTAATATAAAACCAGGTTGTTGAGTGTGTGTAGCTTGCCACCTATTATCAGTGTCTCAGATTATATCTTTTTAAAAAGTATTTGTTAACTGTGTAATTGAGTCTCCATTTTATCTCCCTTTAGAATGTTGGGCTCGGTTTTGGTTGCTTGCTTAGATGTGTGGGCTTTCTTTGGAGGATAGTGGGAGTGGTATTTTGAAATAAAARCAGAATTATAAAGATGTGTTCTGTGTTCACCACTCCATAACTTCCTTTTTAGTAGGTGCTTGTATAAGTTAGCCTAAGATTGTTTGTGTAACTWGACAAAACTGTTTCAGAAAACACAAAATCATTCTAAGCAAAACAAGAAGCTTATTCTCCATGTACTTGAGGAGATCTAACAGAGGTAGGGAAAGTGCCAAGATCTTTCAGTTTCTAATGCATATTGTCTTTCGTCCTGGTGCTAAGRAAATGTTATCTGTAATGTAAGAATGAGGTATGATGGAGAAATCTGTGTAAGCAGATATGTTTGTATGTACATGTAAACATAGTAAGCCATGCACGATGATGAGCAGGAGGTCATTTGCTAAATGTGATCGTTCCCGGGACAAATCACAGGATGTCAGTCCTGTGGGAATATAGAAGGCAAATTGTGCCCTCGGGAAAGGAATGTATTGACTTGCTTAATCTGTCTTCTGAAGTCTGTTGAGAATTAGATTTACTAAGAAGGCTTATTTCTGGTTCTGAATCACCCTTTGCTGCCAGTAATGTTTTCTGATAAAGCAAAACAAACAGATTACACAGAGAGCTTTTGCAGTTTCCATACCTGAAAATACTTAAAACCCAGTTGAAACAACCGTAAGAAGTCTGCTCTAGTTGACTCTGCTTTGGGCACAAGAGCTGGATGRGGTGATCGCCAGAGGTCCCTGCCAGCTTCAGCTGTTCTGTGATTCAGTTAAAACARGGAAGAGGCTTCATGAGCCCTAGAATTTTCCATGTAAATATCTAACTTTGTGTTATCAAAGTGGGTTTTTTTTTTCCTTTCAGATTGGAAGTTTTCTGAGAATTTACAGTATTCATACRAAACAAGCAAGTGCTGACAATGAAGAGGTTTCACATATAGAATTTCATCTTCAYGGTGGCACCTGCTATGGTCGAGGAATAGGAGTCTTGCCAGAAAGTAACCCAGATGTTAAGGAACTAAAAGCGTAAGTGTTGTGTAGATGTTTGGTTTTCTCTAGATCATTGTTGAAAATTCTAGACTAATGTAATAGCTGTACAGTTTAGAATTGTAAATGTATCTAAGAATCAGAAACTCAAGAACAGAATACGTCAATTTTTTTGAATTTAGTATACAGTAGGGATCAAGATTTTTATTTTAATTAGCTTAATTCTAATTATACACATTTTAAACGTGTATATGTGCTATTTGAAAGTGGTGAGATTTAAAGATGTTCAAAATGAAGCAGATAATTTACATTCTTTATTGTCTTAGTTTGGGTCTTTGGAAAGACAGGTATCTGCCAGGGGAAGCCGGAGCCTCCCTTGGAATGGAGAATGTAAACCCCCTCCCTCCGAATTATTATAATTTTGAAATTAAGGGGCTTTCAGGCAAAGATATGGGAATAGAAATGACAGTTCCTTACTAGGAATATTAAAAATAAAATTGTAGTAGTACAGAAAAAGCAAACAAACAGACAAGAAAACACTGACAGAGTCAGAACACAACCTGTGGRTCAGGGTGTTGGTAGTAGTCCAGTTAAGTCCTCCTGGAGTGACAGATGTGGTTCTGTTGGAGCAGAGGTGATCCTGTAGAAGGGTGTAGTTTTCCTCTGAAGTTCCAGTGGTGGTGAGATGGGTCCAGTCTTCCTCTGAGAATCCAGTGGAAACAGTCTGTCTTGGTATTCTGAATCTCAGATTTTATCCAGGTAGGAATG
>QVAJ01000022.1:1196458-1222836 GCA_003546035.1 Mixornis gularis
CAGTATCCATGGGTGGATCCCAGCCAGCCCCTTAAACCTGTGTTTGTGTAAGTAGTGTAGCAGGTCAGTGACCATTTCCTCTTAGATTATGGTKGCATCATTCTGCTCCCCATCCCGGTCTTCCAGCTCAGGAGGCTGGATCCTTAGAGAATAATTAGTCTTACTGTTAAGAGGGAGGTAAAGAAGGCATGAAGTACATTGGCCTTTTCCTCATCCTTTGTCACTGTTTCCCCCCACATCCAATAAAGGATGGAGATTCTCCTTAGCCCTCCTTTTGTCAGTGATATATTTGGAGAAGCTATTTTTGTTGTCTCATACARCAATARSCATATTAAGTTCTAGTCAGATTTTGGCACTTCTAATTWTCTGCCTGCATAACATCCTTGTAATCCTCCTGAGTGATCTAACCTTCTTCCAAAGGTTATAAACTCTTTTTTCTTCCTTAGAAAAGGCTAAGTAAGCAAATTCCACATTCCATTGTCAGGAACTCAGTTTCCAGTAGTACATATTTCTTTTGGTACTATTTTGTATTTAATGTTCTAGAAGTGATTTGGAAAGTGTCTCATCTGTGTCATTAATATCATCTCCTGAAACTTCAGGCTCAGTTGAGTTTTMTGTCTCTGCTGGAGCATTTATGTCTGAATATTATACCTGTGTATTGATAATAAATATATTTTGTGTAAGTGTCTGTGTAATCCCATACATATCTATGTGTGTGTATGACGATATATGAAAGTTTTCTCTAGCTTATAAAATATTTAGCCATTTATCTTTAGATTCTTAGAATCTGTGCATCTGGCAGACAGTCAGAATTTGGAAAGCATGTGTTCAATGGACGTGGACAGCACTTTTGGCAATGTTTCAGGTAAGAGCAACTGAARGCTGATTTTCTYTTTCTTCTTATGTGTGTGKGTGTATATRTATATATGGTCAAGATAAGGTCACAGTTGCTGCTTCTCTATGTGTGTAGTGCTATTTTCACATTCAAAGCCTTGGAGAATTCTTTCAGTTTATTAGGCTGGAAATTTACATTACTCTTTCTGTCTTCCAGCACAAGCATTYCATATTACATGGAAAGATACTTTCATAGAAGTTAGTGAATACATTCTTAAACACAGATGGTGTTCTTAATCATACTATATTAGATCACAAAGCAGAGTTATGTAAGTGCCTCCCTCTAAAGGGCAATTCTGCAGGGACAGGCACTGAAAATGCCRCAAAACAGCTGCCTGTTGAGGAGCCCTTCTTAAGCCATTGGATGGAAATTTGTGGCAGTAGCAGAGGTGTAAGATGCACTTCCGTGGAACAGTGATTATCTTATAGACAGTGCTACAGACCCCATATTATTTTCTGAATGGTATTTTTAGCCCAGGATAAGAATAACTAAAAGGTAATGTAAAGCTGGTTGGACTTRGTCTGTATCTTTTCTTCTAGCTTTTAAAAAATCTGTGTTACTCAGCCATTATTAACATAAAAACATAGGACATKTCTAAAAGGGTGCAAAAGTCAAGAAAAAAATAAATGCTTCATGTCCCTCCATAACTGAAAATTTAGAAAAAAWTTGGCACTTACTTACTGCACTTTTCTGTGTGTAGTAGGGGTTGTTCAGAGGGGGGACCAGGCAGTCCGTATTGGTCTTAGAATAATGTATTTATATTCTTGTCCAGAAGGATTACAGGGGATGAATACAATTTATGTCAGCAGATCATTCACAGTATACTTCTGAAAAATGTTCACTTTGATAAGCATTCCTACTTAATATATATGCTGACTTTGCCTCTAATATATTAGCTCTTGATGTGCAATGTATGTCTCCTGCTTACTTTTGCTGCTTTTTGTTTGTTTGTTTGTTGTTGTATTGTTTTCATACATTATTGGGCTTTTCGTTTTAATTTGTTCAGCTTTGGGTTTTGTGTGTATCTACTTGTATCAATTTACCTGTTTGTGTGTGTCCACATGATAAAAAATTCTTATTGATTTTAGATCTTGAATTGCACTTACAGAGATGTCAGCAGTTATCTGTTACAGGTAGGTAACATTTTGACCTTAAGGTGAATTTTAATTTTGCTAAAGAACAAAAGTAGTTTTAAAACATTATCTTAAAGGTTATTATAGGAGGAGCTATTCTAAGATTATAAATTCCAAGAATATAAATGCATGTATGTTTTATTGGCTTTATTTGTTGTTTAAAGGAATAGAAAGAAGGAATAGTATGTTTGTATATTCTACTTTCATTTGGTTTTTCTACATGTTGTGCTTCTGTACCCTCACGTACACTATGCTCCTGCAGCCTGATGTGATTTATSTTAGTGACTGTAATAACAAGTTGTATTGATAAAACTAAAGCTGCAGCTGGGAAGGAAAGAAAAGTTGGGAATTAAGGAAAAGTGCATACCTAGGATTGGCATTTCCAATATTAGAAATATTATGGTGATTAATAGTATGCATGGTASTTTTTCATCTCTCTGTGTATTTATTGTTTTGCAGTATTAACAGATCATCAGGATTTGAGTAACACAGAACTGAAAACCATTATAAACAGCACAGCTCCTCAACAGTATCGCATTAGAGCAAAGCTGAGAACTTACAAACCCCAAAAGCTTCATCAGTCTGTTAAACTTCATTGTTCCAAATGCAACTCTTTGTAAGTGTTTCACACAGTATAAGTAAATAGGAATTGCACTGTATGTTTTGAGATGTCTAGATTTTCAGTSTGTTTTCAGCTTTTTTTTTTGTGTAAGATGAGCTGAATGTAAATGTATATCATTTTGTGCAAAGATTTGAAACTCACTAATAATAAGTAGGAAATACAAAAACTGTCAGATGAATTCCATTTACAGAATCCTTTGGTTTCAAAACAATAATTTTTCTTCATTTGTAAATGCAACAGTACAGTTTTTTCCATACCATAGTTTTATAGAGGTATCTTAAGTGTTTATTGCAGTTTTAAAATAGGATATGCAAAGAGGTGTAATAGTCTCCAAATGAATTAATAAAATATCCTTGACTAAAGTGCATCTTCCAGACAAGGTATCTTTTCTGGATCCAGAAATATCAGGAAAATCACACAACTTCAGGCCATTCCCTTGGCTCCTGTCACTGGTCACCACAGAGAAGAGATCAGTGCAAGCTCCTGCTCTTCCCCTCAKGGGGCTGATGTACCTGCAGTGAGGACTCCCCTCAGTCTCCTCCAGGCTGAACAGATCAAGTGACCTCAGCTGCTMGTCATACGGCTTCCCCTCAAGGCCCTTCACCATCCTTGTTGCCCTGCTTTGGACACTCTCAGCGACCTTTTAGAACCCAATTGATTCTGTAAAATTTGTGTAATTTGGATGGCCTGCATTATTGTTTCCCTGTGTATGACAAGTGGAAATGCACAAATGGTGCACTCCAGCAGGACAGGATAGAAGCCRTGTGGTGCAGAGTTGTAGATTTTCCCTTGTCAGTACTTCTGTGAAGCTATTCTGGTCCTGTCCTTTTTTGTTTTGTTCTCCCTCAGTTTATGATAAGTCAAACAGACTAAAACGTAAAACTTGAAATTATATCAGTTTATGTAGTCTTTTCACTCTAATGAAGTGGTATGCAGTTTGTGGTCCTTTTAAGACCCMACTGAAATCACATAAAGCTGATAGGTTTGGTTTTCCATGAATTTTCATTTGTGTGGGATGTAGCCACTAGGCTGCCTCTGCTCCTAGCTAAGTTAGCATATTACTTAGCATATTTATTAACATGGAAAGTCAAAATATACTATACAATTCTTAATTTAAACTAATAATGTTTAAACTGATAAACATTTGAAATGATAAAACAATGAGGATATTTTTCCTGTGTCCACTTTATCTCTTATTACTCTAKTCTAATATTTATTTGGAGTACTGTCATCTTTGTTGGTAGATGGCCTAGGGAGAAGCTGTTAGACCATACTTACTCAATTTGGAAATGGTTTTAGGCAAGAAGTTCCAGATAGAGACGACTTTGACTTCATTCTACGTGGCTCTGCTGGTACTGCCTCAAACCCAGAATTACACAATACATCCTGGTACGAATCTGTAACATGGACTACACAAGACCAGAAACAGAGGGAAATTACCATCCATTTTGTGAAGCATGATGAAATGCTTCAACATCCTGAAGACACCTTGCTTATGATAGAGGGTAAGGTAAATTGCAATTGTCAATTTTTACAACACTGTGTCTGTTCTTTGTATGTACAAAGTAAAGGTATGTTGAAATTGTATTCAGTGTAAGTAGTGATATTCATAAAAATATCTTCAAAGAAAAGAAAAACTGAGYTGGAGCTATAAGTTACTGTTTAAGTTACTGTTGTGCAAACAGGACATGTTAGTCTCTGAAGATCTTGTAAGATGCTTCTGTCTATTTTAAAACTATACCAATATTGTTTATTGTCGATTATGTTAAAATTAACATCTGAATATGTGGGTTTTTTCTAGCTGTGCTTACTGATTTTTCAGTTCTGATTTAAAAATTTGCTAAGTCTTCTAAACAAGCCTATTTTTAGTATTGATGTGGAAAGTTTTGAAAGACTTCTGGCAATACAAGCCTCCAATTAAATTTGTCAGCCTCTGGATGTCAGTGTTGTTTCAGATTAATAGAGCTTCTCTCAGTGTGAGTTTTTTTGGTTTSGTGTGGTTTTTATCAGATTTCCTCAGGAAAGAAAAATAGCCACTGACCTTTAAACAAAGCAATTTATCAAGAATACTATTGAGGGATTTTTATATAATAAAAATAATAAATTGCATATAGCAYCATTCAGAGTTCAAAACAAAGTCTTCAATTGTGCTTAAGTAGTGATGTGAATAAGCAAATGTAAGTCAGGTGGTCATTTGTGTGAGGGTCAATGGCAAAACCCTTTCTGGTTTTGGCTTTCTTTTGTAATGGATTAGTTCTGATAGATGTTTTATTTCTGACGTGTTCCCAACTGACTTCAATCTAACCTTTTCTTTCTGGAAAAAAAAAAAATAATCTATTTCTTCTCCATTTTCCTAGAACAGCTGAGCAATATAACTTAGTAAATATGTTTTCAAGTATTAAAGTGTCAGCAACTATGTCTGTGTATGGATATGTGCATATAAAAGGTCARTTTGGTTGCTCTGATATTTTTCTAAGAAAATGGCTAGTAAAATCATAGGAGTAATTATATGAAAGTGATGTTAACTAAATACAACTTCTTGGTTATAGTGTTAGCTATGAGGAAGATATTAAGGCATCTGCTTTGATAAATGTCTGTCTTTGTTTCTTAATTGAGTCTGTTGTTGAGTAAAAGTGAGAAGATATTGGGCTATTTTCAGAGTTTTCGGTAGTGGATATCAATTGYTGTTGAAGGCCCTGAAATCAGCTGAGAAATTTAACTTGTTCAATTTATTTTTGACTACTGTATAAGAAACCATGGGGTTTTTTATTTTTTAATAGGTGGAACACTAAAAGAAATCTGGAAGCTTTCAAAAAGATTTAAGTGTGTTATTCCTGTGAGATCCACAGAAGATGATCTTGAATTATTAGATCTTTCAGCTCCTTTTCTTCTACAAGGGAATGYAAAATACTATGGGTAGGTTAAAAGTATTTGTTGATATTTCACTAGTTGCAGTGATTGCATTTTCTTCAGTAATTCAGACTGCTGTGCTTTAACTTACCCAAAGRTTCTTTGATGTAAAATGCATAGCATGATGCACAGTGCTGATGTCAGGGATGAAACACTATATCATTTGGTACCTGGTATCAAAGGACTGACTGCAGTCTGTCTCTTGATCTGTATATCTTAAGCCCTTAATTACACGGCACTCCAGTCTTGTCTGTGGTGTGTGGGTAGGGCAGTGTGCTGTACACACACATGCAGTGTGTCTGTAGATGGAAACACACATGCAGTGCAAAGTACCTAATTACCTCTTCTAGTGCAGATCTTCCATTTTCTGGTCTCACTTAGACTAAAGCCAAAACATATGTTGTTTTTAAAACTGGATGCTGAGGGGTTATATATATATACATATATATATACACACACAACATAACAGATAATATTTAAATAGAGATCCAACATTATCTCAGCCGGTCAATYTACAGCTCATTCTCTCTCTTAGTGTTGGGAAAGCTTGAGGTTTGGAAGCAGTAAGGGATTTTGGACAGCCTTTCCTTACCATTTGCAGCACTGGTGAGGCCACACCTTGAGTGCTGTGTCCAGCTCTGACCCCTCAGTTTAGGAAGGACATCGAGACTCTTGAGCGCGTCCCGAGGAGGCAACGAGGCTGGTGAGGGGCTTGGAACACAAACCCTGTGAGGAACGACTGAGGGAGTTGGGGTTGTTTAGCCTGGAGAAAAGGAGACTCAGAAGTGACCTTATCACTCCCTACAACTCCCTGAAAGGTGGGTGTATGCAGGTGGGGGTTGGTCTCTTTCTCCAGGCAGCAACTGACAGAAGGAGAGGGCACAGTCTTAAGCTGCACCAAGGGAAATATAGGCTGGATATTAGGAAGAAGTTTTTTACAGAAAGCGTAATAAAGTATTGGAATGATGTACCTGGGGAGGTGGTGGATTCACCATCTCTGGATGTATTTAAGAAAAGACTGGACGTGGCACTTGGTAGGGTTGGACCTGATGATCCTTGAGGTCTCTTCCAACCTGATGATTCTGATTCTYATTCTCATTCTGATTTGTAACTTACTGTGATCCACAGCACTGCAAAGTGCCTTACCTGTTTGTGGATGTCATTCACTGTAGAGATGACCTCACYAGGTTTCTAAATTCCACAGTTCCAAAGCTGTGGAATGCAGTACCCGCACCTRGGTCTGGTGTTTGTGATCTGCCACACAGTGCCATGTTCCTGCTCAGTGAGAGCTGTCAGCAGTGTGTTCCCCAGTAGTGCCCAGCAGCATGCAGCTACTGAGCTCAGAAATACCAGTCTCCTCCATGCAAGCTACTGAGTCCTCTCTCTCAGCAGCTTAGGCAGRGCACAGTGCAGTGGGACACTGTGCTGTGTCTGCAGGCAATAAAAAAATTTCAGTGCAGAAATATTCCATGTTTCCTGTGAACCCTAAAGTTTCCCGTAAGGGCCATCCATAAAATGAATACAGGTAATTGTTTCTCTCTGTCATATATAGTTTTGACCTTTTCAGATATTGCTGTCTACGCTTTTTTTAAATAAAGGCAGTATATGGATACTMCTACTGGGGCAGGATCTTCACCAATACAAAGGATTTCTGCTTGCRCTTTCATAATCCATATATTTCCCCAGCTACACACAACTCACCTTCAGACRTTATTCTCTCTTCCAGTGGTTGTAAAAGTAAATGGTTTATAAGATACTCCATGATTACTTATAGGATATTTAGGAAGGAACCTCACAATTACGCTGACATTTCAGAGCTATGTTTCATGCACSTTTTTATCATTGGCATTTACTTAGAGAAGTCTAGAAAAGATTCTGTATGGTAGAATGAATTATATATGTGTGCATTTGCAGGTATATTCATTTATATCTAAAAATAAACACAGACACCCTGCATATAAAAAGCAAAATTCACAGTTAAGTTACTTTATTGGAGTTTGAGTGGGTTTTTTAGAGGAAAAAAGTGACTTCACTTTCTATCACTTAAGCAGAAGTAGGTTTACTGATTTTTATTACCTTCTTTGCATATAATTCTAAAAGATAARTGTTTRTTTCAAGTTCTAATTGTAATATACYAATACAGAAGCTTAATTTGGACCAAACAGTTTTGTTCTGTCATTTCATTATGAGGCAAATGGATGCAACTTTGGAAACTGTTCTTCAATATTTCCATCCACTTGCAGCGTTAGCCTACTATGTCAGGTGTAAAATTTATAATAATTGGTGTAAATACACCAGTAATAAGATAGATTGTTTTGGCAAGTCTTAGTTGATATTCTCAACATGGGCTAAGCCAAATTTCTCCTGTGACGGGTTTAGAGTGTGCTACAAGTTCAGATTCATTCCTACTTTTACAAARTGAGAAGTACTGGCATATGAAAATGTTTAGCAATGTAGTGATCTTGGAATCATAGAATGGTTTGGGTTGAAAGGGACCKCTCAAGATATCTAATCCAACCCCCCTGCCTTGGGCACAGACAYTTTGCACTACACCAGGTTGCTCAGCTCCATCCAGTCTCATCTTGAACRCGTYCAGGTATAGGRAATCCACAGTGTTCCTGGGCAAAATGTTCCAGTGCCTCAGCTCCTTCTTTGTGAAGTGTTTCTTCTTTCTGCACAATCTACRTTTACCCTCTTTCAGTTTAAAAAGGTTGCTCCTTGTTCTTCACTACAGGCCCTGGGTAAAAGTCTCTCTCTGTCTTTCTTATAAGCCCCTTTTATATATTGAGAGGCCACAGTGAGGTCTGCCTGGAGCCCTCTGTTTTCCAGGCTGAACAACCCCAGCTCTCTCAGCTTTGATGTACAGTTTGATTCTTGTCTAATCACTGAAGGGATCTTTTCCAGGTTGATTTCTCCTCAAAACCAAAGCATTAAGGGTTTTGTTCTGCTCTAAAGTTGGTGTGTCTGGTRAAATAAGTTACTTCAAGCAGCAGTAGAAGTACTTCTGTACTTCCACTGTGTATGAAAATCAGAGTTTGGGGTTGTTTTTGTGCAGAACACTTCTGGTACAAATACATCAGTGTTTGGTTAGTCTCAATATCTTGTTTTAAATGCTAGGTGCAAGCAGTGTTCAACTCCAAAGCCTATGAAGAATCTAAGTTCCCTTGCAGCAGAGCAGCAACCATCATGGGAACCAACTGAAATAGCACAAGGTCAGCTGACATGATACTGTCCTGAAATACTTCTATGCCTTGATTCTGAAATGTTGGTGTGAAATAGTTTAATTTGCTGTTCTGGGTTGCAATTTTGTACAGAAAGCATGTAATTATGGCTGTAAAATTAATGYACCTTTTACCAGTTGAAGTAACATACTTACTTTTGGAGCTATTGCAGTATGGATTAAAGGATTTTAGATGTTGACTGGTTTCTTCTACCATTGGTATCAGGRGTAACACTTATGATAGTACAGATGTCAGGAATTTTTGGTTGTAGATGTTACTTTTAAACTGTATATGTACTTGCAATCCTAGAAGTTATCCTTGCTTTTCCTTTTGTAGATACTGTTTTTCTGGCCTGAACTAAAGACAGTCTTATATAATGACTCATACAAGTTAGACTTTTATCTTCTGTAAACTTCATGTTCCAGAGAGTCTGCAAGAAATAATATTCAAATGAAAGGAATTATACCACAACAACTATGTGTATTCTGGGCTTCATGGGTTCCTTGTGTTACTATATGCAGTCAACATGTTAAAATTATGTAAATGGARTTTACAACTTTACAACGCATTAAGGAAAAAGAATATTTGCATGTTTTTCACTTGGTGTTGTAATACATTAAGTTGGAATATCTAGCAGTATATAAGTTTGGTAAACACTTTCTAAAAGAAGAAAACTCTACAACAATACAGTGATTTTCTAAATAAATCTTTATAATTGTAAAGTAATATATAACTGGCAGTGATTTACTGAATTCTCAAAATTAAAACAATATTAATACTTCCTGACAGTTACACTATTTTATGTATATTATTATTCTATCAGCTGTATTTTCAGGCTAAATTATAAACCTGCAAGTATATCAGGTCAGTTGAATGTAAAATGASTACCAGTTTAAGTAGGTGTACCCAGAGAAGACTGCTGCAAAGCTGTAGTAACTTTTTCTGTTTCAGTTATTGTATGTTTGCAGCATAACAGTTACTGCTGCCAATGAGAGGGTGGCATTTACTCACACTGTAATTCTTTCAGAACTGCCAGCAGAGTTTTTTTCTGAGCAAGCCTGGTGGCTTTTACTACATCATATCAAATAAACTGTTCTCCTCAGAAGATAGCTTCCAGGTGGAATTGTTATTACCACTCAATTAAGAGCACCTCTCCTTTAATCTTCCATGGATAAAAGAACACAGGAGTAGGAGGATCCCACTAAGGTGGGATCTAAGATCTAAGCAAATATTAGCTTTTTGTTTACTAGGATGGGAATAAATACTTAAAAATATCTGTGTGTTTTATAGGCTCATCTATTAAAGTGTTTCTAGGAAAATTGCAATGTGGTCTCAAGAGATAAATGGGATTTTGCTGTCAGACATCAGAGCCTCTATGTTTTGGTATTTTAATTTGTACTTCTAATGACAATATTCAGAGTCAGTTACTATTAAAAGAGGGATATTGTCAGCTCAAGTGGTTGTAGTTTGCCTTGAAAATTCTCTCAGAGAAAAAAAATCAATTTTTCTTTTCTTCAGTTTTAGGTATTGAACTGCTCCAGTATGTTTTTATTATGAAGTTTACACTGGTTGATGAAACAGGAGCACTAAATGCATACCTCTTTGATCATGTAAGTAAATCTAGGTAAAGGTAGACTCTGCAGATGATGTGAGTTTGGATTTTATTTATTTTTAAAATGGCAAATGTGTGTGCACAAATATTCATTCTMTGTTACCTGCAGTGTTTTATGGGARTAATTACAATGCTMTAARGTTGTTAATACTGTACAGAGTATAGAATATTAAAGCATAAAGACAAAAATGAGGCTTGAAGATATATTATTTTGTATTTCTTTAAACTTCTGTATATTTCTATGGCTGATTTTCTCTTTTATTGGCAATGTGAAATTATGCAGCATGAATGCTGTGTGAATGATAGGAATATTTCAAGATTTATGCAGAAAACTTCTGCATCAGTTTAAMATCTCATTACCTCTTTTTTTAACTCTCAATAGAAGCTCTCCATTCAGTAATGCTTGATTTTTTTTGTTTCACGTGATCATGAGGTAAGGAGGCCCTCTTTCCCTARGCAGCTATATCTGTACAAGATATTTATCTTGGATTTAAGAAGCAGTTTATACAACTACTTTACTAACCTTGGAATTAACTTAYCTTCAGTTTTTGCTGAAGCAACTTAAGACCATTCCTGCTACSTGAGACACTGAAGACTGGATGGTCTTCCTGTCATGACAGTTGTGGGTGTGACAAAATGGGACAGAAAAGGAATTTATTGGGATTTTTTTTCTGCACAGCAGTGTTGTTTAATGTGTATATATCTRCACATTTTCCRCCATTATATTAAATTACTTCGAATKGGACTTTAAAGAGAATACTYCTCCTTGTTTAATTTTAAGACTGTAAGTAAAAATAATATCAGAAAAAATGARGTTTTTCTTAAAATACATGGTGTTTTAACAGCAAAGGAGATCAAAAACTACAATCCCCATTTCATCCAGTCATCTTTTCCTTCTGCTGTCCTTTCTCCTTTTTATATCAAGAAACTAAATTGCAAAAGGAAGGTGGGGGAAAAGATTTAAACCATCACTTGATGCAGAATTCCAAAAATTTTTACTTCAGGGTGGCTCACTTTCTTACCAGATACTCCTCAGTACTACAGTTTAGCTGCAGGAAAATACCCATAGTTTCTTCTGAAGTGCCAGCTGCTCACATTCCTGCTGGTGGTACTTCAAAGACAAGCCAAAAGTTTCCAAGCCTAAACTCCAGTCTTTCAGCACCACCTGAGAAGGAACTGGGCTGCTTTGAAGTGCAGCTTTATGTTAGCTTCCAGTTGCACTTCCAAAGGAACACAGTCCTTTTCTTTCCTTCCCTCCTTACAGGAAAAGTCAGTGAAGGAAAAAAATGAAAAAGTTCTATAGTCAGAAGAAGACTGAAGAGAGAGAAGAGAAAATTATCAGTGTCATTTTTGCTGCTGGAYTATCTGCTAACTTCTGATCATTGCCATTATACATGTCATACAAAAGTTATGGAGACACAGATTATTCTGTAGTTGTATCTTCTAAAAATGAGAAATTACTATCAAAAATCTTAACTCACTCTGAGAAGTTATAAGATGTTGAGCCTTTAGAGATCCAGGTAGTAAACAGGTAATAAACTTGGAAAGAATAAACTTTGAGTTTTTTCAGTCATGCTTACTGTATGTGGGTTAGTAATACACAGAAAATGTTTATTTAACATTTTTGTGTTCCATTTATTTTTTTCTGTCTCCATTCAGAAGYGTACCCCACAGTATAAGCCTTTTTGCCATAGTTTCTAAAACTGCCAAAAAATGAAACTCGCACTAATAGAGTTCCACAGATATAAAACCAGGTTGACCCTTGTTTTCAAGAGATTTCGTTCCTCTCAAGATGTGAGGGASTGTTGAGGGGGACTGACCATCCTGTCTTGGCCATAACATTGTCTGATATTGTCTGGGTAGGGACGTTCATGAGGAATGTCTGCCAGTTACGTATAGAGACCAGCGTGTGCTTTCTGGGTGCCGGGAGTCCCTAAATACTCAGAGGTACTGAAAAACAGACTCAATTTTTTCAGACAGTTTGGGTTTTTTCTGTATCTGGACAGGTTTTTTGAAATAATACTATTCTTCTGTTCTGTTACCTGATTTTAAGTTCCTAAAAGAGCATGCTGTCAAGGTTCTGACTAATGATTTCTTACACCTCTTTCAACACCTCATATTCTTCTGTTCTCTTTCAGGAGRAGTTTTTCCAAATTCCTGCCTCTGAAATCTTAACTAATGATTTTCTTCAGGAAAAGATGCAGATGACCATGAATACGCTCTGTCCTCCAGGTAGAAAATTAGGTCAGCTTGCTGTTATTTTATAGRCGGGGTGGGAAGGGAAGGGGTCTTTCAATCTGCTATTGCATATGCAAAGTCTTAGAAGTCATTTTGCACAGGCAAAACTCAATACAGAAAAATACTGGAGCCTGAAAGCAGAGTTWGTATTAATTTGTTCTGAAACATCTTTCATATTAACTCTACCCTTGAGAAAGAAAAGAAATGGTTCAGTAAATTCTCATGTAGCATGCAGTGCTGTGTGARTACAGTCATGCCTGTGCAGACACTAACATGCCATCTGTATTCATATGGAGGTTAGCCACAACAGCCTCATACTGAATGTCACAGCATGTTAGGGAAAACAGAAAGGAAATTCATCGTATGGCACATGCTTTGGGTGATACCCTGCTTTTGTTTGCACATGCTGACTTAGAGTATCCCTTGCCATGGGAAATACCCATGGAAATTGAGCAAATGCTTAATYGAAATCCATTTACAGAGATTTTTGTGCCGTGTGTGTGTTGTGGCAGAAAGTAGCTCTGCCTAAACTACACATGTCCAAGGTAGATTGATGTGTGATGCAGCTCCAACCTCCAGAGCATACTCCAAATACGTGGCTATCAGTGACCGCTGCAATCACCCTGGAGTCTTTGCCATACTTAGAAAAAGTTGTCCTGTAATAAAGATTCTAGAGGATTTGTCCTTTGAGACCAATGAAATTGTCTCATTGAGATACATGGAGATGAATTTTTTATTACTGGAAAGTCTTTATATGTATTTTATACTGTGGCACAACTACTAGGTCCAAGTGTTCTGTGGAGTRGTGGTGCAGGGAGGACAAGTCTTAGAAGACTGTCACTGAACACCATTTCAGATCTTGTGGGAAACTTAAAAGATACCAATTGGAATTTCGAAGTTAACAATTAATTTTTCTTACTATTAACTATTGTATACATTTAGATCCTAGTTCAGATCTTGCTCAAGTTATACTTGCCTCCTATAAAAATCAGAAATGAAWATTGAGCAGTAATTTGGATTTTGTTTGTAGGTGACTTGCCATGGCTGGAATGTTTCATCAAGTCCTATAATGTCAGAGACGGAATGAAAAATCAAGTTTATTACCAGATTTTYGACACTACAATCGCTGAAGATGTTGTATAGTCATGTGTTGCTAATTGGAAGTAATCCAGTAAGAATCAGTTTCTGTGGGGGGCTGGGATCAGAGACTGTATTAAAAAAAAAAAATCTTCATTCCTTTCTTAGGAATTCAACCTGGTTTTATGAATTTTTAGTTTATGTATGAATGGGAATGGGAATTATGCTTTGATATGTTTGCTATTTTCCTGGCATACGACTTGRTGATCTAAGGGCAAGTGGAGGTTCTGAGCTTTTCACTGGAAGCTGCTTGGGTTTGGTTGATGGAAGCAATCTGCTTTCCATCTGTCCTTCAAAAAGGCAGGGATGAGGTTACTATAAATTTGTGAATTTCACTCAGAAAAATGTAGTCAGGATGATGCTGTGTGTTGATTTTTGTGTTAAATTAYGTCAGCAGGGGCAGAGAGAAAGAGCTCTTCAGTAAACTCAGATTACTTTGTGCAAGCCAATATTACTGTTCCCAGTTTGACAGGGAGGTTGGTTTTTAGAGTCTTCTTTGATTTTGTAGTGATAYAAATATGTACATTTAGACAAACTCCTCCTGTTAGTAACACTCAGGTAACTGCTACATGGACCATTTACAGTAGATTCTGATGAGGTTGTGAACATGACCATGTAGTGATTATCACTAAAATTAAGTCAAGCCATGAAAGTAAGGCAGTGTAAAATTGTAAAATGAGTATTGATATATGGTAGATGGTWATGATTCTGGGGTGGCCTTGTTAGGTCCCAAAGTTGTTAGTATGTTTATTAGCTGGGTCTGTGTTTTGAAAGGGTCCATCTGACTTTCCCATCTTACATAATTAGATTGTGTGCCTAAATTGAGAGAGAGAGAGAGAACTGGTCTGATGCTGCCATGGATTGAAAATTTTGCTGGACTAGAAAACAATGTGATGGTTTTACTTTGCATTCAGAAGTCTCTAGGACAAGTTCAGGACATGTTTCTGTAAAGATAATTAATGTCGAAATCCCTGTCAAATGAAATGCTTTCCATCAGAACAAAATTACTTAGCATTTACAGCAGCTGTTTTTAAAGAATTTCAGAAGCAAGATGGAATATTTGTAAGTAGATTATTATTTTGATAGTCGATGACATTTTACTTTTTTCATTTTGAGGGCCATTTAATAGATTATGCAGTTTGTCTGAAAATTTCATCAAATACCCTCTGGTAATTTTCTTGCACTGTAGAAAAATTGTACTGGGTTTATATGTCATAACCCAGGATATTGGTCTTTATTGATCAGTATATAGGCACAACCAATAWTAAAAGTGGTGAGTGCATATTTCCTTTAAAAATTTCTACAAAATAAAAATATTTTGGAATTGAACCAGCAGTTTGTCAGAGTCTACTGACTTCAGAAAGTTTTCTTGAGTTTTTGCATAAATGCATCAACAAAAAATAATTACAACAAATGAATATTATCAAACTTTAGACACTGGCCATACCCAAACTTTTTCACAAGTTAGAAGTTAAATTGGAGGTGATCTCCTTTGCTTTTATTTTATGTAGGGTATGAAAATGTAAATTTCTATTTTTAGATTTTTGTTAACAACTCTGAAAGATACTGATATCGTACATTTTTTCTAAATAGGTCTTCATAAAGTAATAAATAAAAAGATGTTTTGAACTTCAGTGTAAAATAAATTAATTGCACCATATTCCTTGTCTGAGATCCCTGCCTAAAAACTTTACATATGCATCATGTGATTTTTTTTTCTATTGAATATTGTATTAAAATGTTTAATAAAGGTTTCTCCAGATAATGTGGTTTTTCTTGTATTTGACTTTTAATTTCTGTTTCATAACTGTGAAAACTTTGTCATCAGTAGCCCTCATCCAACATAATGCTCCAAATGAATGTATAGATTATTAGATAAAATGTACATTTAATTATTTTTCTAAATATAATGCATAGAAATAAATTAATAATTACATATTTGTTCATACTGAAGATCACTGTATAGAAMGGAATTACTGGACTGACATTGAAAAATGGCTCTCACTGGTAACCTTTGTATGGAGCAATGGAAATCGCTGAGGTGGGACCTGAACCTTGGTTACCTGTCCTGGTCAGTGCTGAGAGCTGTGAGTGTCTGGCTTGTGAGTGAAATCCTGAGGATGTTGTGTCCTGAACATGCAGCACCAGCAGGTTCTGGTTTCTGAAAGATGAGCATCTCAGGCAGAAATTACATTTAGCCATGACTTACAATTTCCTTAATTACAAATAAAAGTCTTGCTTTGGTGAGTTTCTTGACCAGATGTGCGATTTCAGTTTCTAAAACATGAATGGAAGTTCAAATGTCTGCTCTAATAGTTTTTAAATTACTGAAATACGTATTTAAGGACACTCAAMGTCTGAGCCAATAGAAGATTGTGTTAATACTAGTACACTAAGATCCATTTGAAAACTCAAGGCATGAATTTTGGTTTCACATCTTTCTTCCTCCACATACATCCCAGCATATAGGAAAACTGAATCAAAGCATCACCTTCCTGCTAGAAAGGAAAAGTATGCATGGAATGTGAAGTACATCACACTCTGCAACATCRTCAAGGGCAAAGAATAGCTGAATATAAAAGGAGGAGCTTTGAGGGAAAATAGTAGAACTATGAATGACCGATAAAGGAACATGAATCTATTGCTCCAATTCCATGGATAAGTTCAAAAAAAGTGATAAAATTGTAATTACAAAGAAAAAAAGGTATTTTCAGTAAAAAAGAAAACAMCATAGATTTGGAATAGTGTTTTTAGGGGTGCCTGTGTAATTTGGCTYCTTGAAGTCTGTGTTTTAAGAGAATTTAAAAACTTAAGGACTTTGGAAGTCTTTCCAAATTGAGATGAGTTTAGGCTCTTGGACATGTCATACTCTTGAAATTCCAGCTGGAAAGACAGAATGTAAATAAATAACATATTGCAGCAACAAGGAGGCATTCCTGGTAGGTGACCTGCTGTTCAGTAGTCATGGAACTTTCTCATCAGCTTTTGCAGTTACAGGATCCAGAGATCTACAGGCAAGGCTTTGAAATGCTTAGCTTGATGCTAATCCTTAGGCTACTGAGCAGCAGGAAGTGGGATTGTAWAAAGGATGGTGGACCCCAGAGGATACAAGCTGAGGTTTGCAACAGCAGGAAGAGAGTTTACTGTCTTAACAGGCATGAGTGCTTAGCTTTTCAAAACCACAGTGTTTTAGATCACGAGAGTTTATCACATTAGGTCACGTTTTGGCCAAGCCATTGCATTAAGATGTAAAAYTGGCAGGAACTGGGATACTACCATTGCGGGCAGGGCCAAATATTTAAATGGAATTGTGAAAACATTAAGCAAATATATATGTTCAAGTTCTTCAGATGATACATATTGTCAAGTTCTTCAGGTGCAATGGCACCAGTGGAAAAAAAAATCCAAATAAGAATTTACTTCAAGTGTTACTCAAAGTGAACAGTGAATGTTAAGAACTGGAAACAAAAAAATAAG
This sequence comes from Mixornis gularis, assembly GCA_003546035.1. Classification (NCBI taxonomy): domain Eukaryota; kingdom Metazoa; phylum Chordata; class Aves; order Passeriformes; family Timaliidae; genus Mixornis; species Mixornis gularis. The sequence continues at coordinate 1,213,704 of QVAJ01000022.1, forward strand.
YATAAAAAGGAGACAGAAGGAAAGAACAATTCCAGAGGATAGTAATGAAAACAAGAAGTGATAAAGAGTCATTATGAGACAGTTTGCTGCAGCTTCTGTTCACAGCATTTCCTATACATGAAATTCCCAGTAAGAGCTGTGGTTTGGGGAAACATTCATCTGATTATGAAATACTAGATCCAAAGTGCTTAAAAATGTAGAGCAGAGTTATGCTACAATTAATGTATTTATATTTGTGGTAAAGCTATGGGTGGACTTCAGCCCAGAACAATGAGCTACAATGTATTTTTCCATGTTTTCTGCTGCAACTGTGATGCATGCCTACAGAGGTATCTCCGTGAGACTGCTGTATCGGTTCCMTTTGTTTACGTAAGCAGACCAGACTGAAAGTCTAGGAATGAATCTGCATTTAGTAGATACTTGTTTTAATTTGAATTTTTTGCAAGAATATATGGTGAATGGGGAAATATGTGCCAGCAAAGAAAAAGGTTTTGAGATTTGGTTTTGGTTTGGGTTTTTTTGTGGTGTTTTTTGTTTTTTTTTTAAATATCAACTGTTCTATTACATAAAGTTTTAAGCATAACTTCAGTCTRTACCTTCTCTGTGCACAGCCTGTCAACTGACACTGCTAAACTGACACAAAAAATACAGTTTTGTACAAGCTACACCTCTAGAATTGAGTCCATATTCAGCTATCAGATAGCTTTGAATTATGGAGATGCTACTTCACTGAAAGGAATTCTCTGGATAATGGYAGCTTATAAATGCTGCCTGAGTTTTTTGGTTAAAAGAGCAGCAAAACTGAAATCTGCTGCTGGAACAGATTTAATTACAGATTTTATTTCTTTCTTCTGTCTACAAATGAGGCCTTAAGCAACTCAAACCCTTCTGAAGCAATGTTTGAAGTGACAAATATGATCAGTCCCTGCCAGGGTCTATATTAACCAAAGGGACTCTTCATTGTTCTTAACAGGGGGTGGGTAAGGGGCTTTCATCACCCAGCTGTCTTAAATGCTGTCACTCTGASGTACATTCCTTTGCTACTCTATCTTGAAGGATACAATATTCCTGACATACTTATTATGCTAAAAGAGTAAAATCTCATTAATAAGAATGGAAACATTGGAGTGATTGTGTTTCACATAAGCCCAGGATATAGAGATGTCAARGGCCATCCAGACATGCTGCCCTGTGGTCTCAGTCATACAGAGGTGCCCTGGTACCTGTGGTGTCATGGTGTCCTGGTTCTGGGTAGGACAGGYGATTTTTTGCAGTAACCAGTAGTGGGCATGGCTGGGATGCAGAGTTTATTCTGTACCACTTCACATTACTGTGAAGGTGGTACAGCCAGGGGTGGCAGAAAGGGACTCTCTTCTGAGGAAAAGAGGTTCCTTGCAGTGGAGTAAGCATGGCAGAGTGGGCTCTCTGGTCTACTATCAGGGAATTTTTTTTTCCATGTGCATAATTTCTTTTCTTGTACCCTCTGTTGTTGCTGTTATTGCTCATTTTCTTGTTTCATTGCTGTTTCCAGTAAATTGTTCTTATCTCRAGTTGTGACCTTTGCCTTTTGTGTCTCCAACTCTCTTCCCCATTCTGCAACAAGGGACAGAGAGGGGAAAATAGGAGAATGAAAGAGAGTGGAGCATGATTTGGAGAGTCTTGGTGGGGGCAGTGAATTGGGAACAGCTATTCCTAAACCATGACATGTGTGTAAGATCTCACTGCCCAGAAAACTGCATTTGACTTAAAGTGAAACAGCTTCCATTATTTGCTGTTTTGTTGAAAGTAAACCAGACAGACTTAAAAGTAAGGAGAAAGGTGAAGAATTGCTTTTTCCTAGAGGTCAGTCATGTATTTGTTTAGCAACATGCTGTGGCTTGGGTCCTTCTTGCAGGAAATAGAAGCAGAAAAGAAAACTTCCAAAGCTTTGTTTGAATGGTTGGGAAAGGTCAGAAGTTACACATGAAGAAACAATGAGGAATGAGGAGTGAACCTTAAATATCTAACATGGCAGTTCTATAAATCAGATACTGTGCCTTGCAAATCCTAATGCAGATCTGTTGACTGCCATGCTCTATATGATTTGATAATAACATTTTGAATATTATTCCAATATTATTGCAAGTGATTAACTAGACTAATTAACAGTTGTGTTTCTAAACAAGTTTAATTCATCTGGGTCCAGTTACTGGAAATTGTTTTATCTTGTAAAACTGTATGGAGAAAGAATTGGCAAAATTACAGTATTTGTCTTTCACCAAGTGCCAGGGCCTACTCATGTCAAATCATTTTTTCTGGCAAAGATGGTATTCCACAATGATACCTTCTAAGTGTACCTTTTCACAGCAAGCTTATCAAGGCAGTGTAAAAATAGCAATAATTTTCAAAACTCATTTAGCTCTGCTGTAAGGCCTAGAAAGATGTGAACGTCTGGCCTAYTTTTCAATCTGGGTAAAGAGGTAGCTGATGTGATGTGATGGAGCAGGGAATCCTGAACTGTTTTTCTTAGGGGCTATGGCAAAGGTACTCAAGCCTCATCTTAAATATCGAGGTCATTGGCTAATATGTGTCAGGAAAGCACAGAGCTGTACCAAATACTCCTGTCAAGAGCACGGGCAACAAAGCAAATCAGAATTGGAAATCAATTATAATTGAAACTGACACATGGAAAAATGGGACAGTGATATATTCTGCTTTTGGTAATTCAGCTTTGGTAAAGAATTTTCGTCTGAAACTTAAACCAAATAGTAAATAAAAATCTGATGAAAAGCACAAGAAGACTACTTGCTCAAATAGAGCAGAGGCCCCAGAGGAGGCACTGTATTGAAAAGGGATTTTTTTTCTTATAGATACCATACAACTGCTTTATACCATAGCATAATTGGTCAAAGTACACATAACAAATACACAGGTAATCAGTTTTCATGTATTCAATATGTATTCAACCATAATTATATGTATGTCCCTCTTTGGGAAGCAAACCTTTATTGAGCTAAGAGCATTGGAGTGCACTATCCCCAGGACTCTTCAAAGCTGAGTGCAGATTCCAAACCTGACAGCTGTCACTGACGGATGGCTCTCTACCTGGGAATGCCAGTGAACACCAGGCTGGCAAACCCCAGCCCCAGCAGAATGCTGTGTGGTGTGCTGTGACCCACAAGGAGAGGCTCCTCTGCCTCTACAACAGCTGCACTTCTCAGCTTCAAAAGGAACTCAGATTGCTGCCACCTCCTCTAGAACTTCCATACTTAATAAATCATCTAACCAGTTCTGAGTGTCAGTGCCTTTCTTACTGGGATCCCTAAAGGACTGGTACCTCCTCAGTATAAAACACCGTCAATTTTCAAAGAATMTATCAGTACTCTCCTGTTGGTCCTCAAATTAATTTTCAAAGGTTAGTTATTAAAAAATGCAACAGTTGGTCTAGATCTAAAAGAGAGCAGTGGCAAGTTCAAAACAGAGGCAGCAGATTAAATCACAGTTTACAATAACTGTGTCTGAACAGTTTCAAAACACATGGACAGGTGTGCATCTRTGCCCAGTACAGCCTTTAACTTTGCAGGCTCAGGAGCAGATGTTTGCAGTAAGACGCTGATGTTCTGGCCATTGCTGCCTGAGATGTCCTGGTCTTAGTTAAAGAGAAATTGACAACATAATAAATAACTTGGAGAGTTGTTAAACCAAAAATTYTGGCCTGTTCACTGATGGAGCAGAGTCAGGCTCTTTATGAGATGTGGGATTTTGATAAACACAAATAAATTTGGTTATGATCCATAAATGGTTCAATTTCCCAAATTAAGAGCAGGAATAATATGGGGCAGAAATGTGCARTGTGCTACCCTCCTGTCCCCAGTTTTCTGACCAACACATTATTTAACACTCAGGGTTATACCCTTCCCTGTACTAGACACACACATCTTCACTGATAGTTGGTAATAGAGGTCTTGGCCATTTGAATCAAGAGGAGAATTTAACACTTAAGGCCTAATTGTACAAACAACCCGTCTGTTCCATACAGTGCAGAACCACAGCCATATTTTTAAGGTTAAATCACCCCTTTAGAAATTAGACAATCAGTTGCAACTTCTACCCAGCTGTGCTTCAGGCAGTGGCACTGTTATCTATTAATTCATCTAGTACTAAAAGACATGCAAATGGATGGAAAGGCCTTCAAAAAAYCAAGCAAATGAGTATACGTCTCTTCTTTTAATTGTACTGGAAGTACTGCAGCCCAAATATGTACATGCTCGTTGAAAAAAAAAAGTTGTTTTATTTATCAATGTGTAAAAGAAGGAATTGAGAGATTTTTCACAGATTTCTTTATTCTGATTATTATTATTATTATTATTATYATYATYATYATCATCATCATCATCATCTGYAGATACTGGWAAATAAGTGCTTTCCTTTTAAATAAGATCTTCATGACAGACCCTCTAGCCTGAGCCTCTTAGTCCTCCTCCGTTTTGTAATGGGAATCTCTTTGGCATATATCTGGAGGATGTTTAAGCTTTTCATGTTTACCCTTATTGTTCTGGCAGCATCAGGATGCTTTTAAGGGGAAATCCACTTAAATATACACAAATTGAGGATGATGGCTGAAAATTTGCTCTAGAGAAGAGAAAAGCATAGATGCAAGCACAGTAAGTCTTCCGTGAGTCCTGCACTGCTGTCCAAGAAAATGATGACATTTATTTTTTTGCATAAGGTTTGCCATAGGCTCATTCATTTGCCTAGCCATGTGCCCACTTAGGCAAAATCCAAAGCTCAGCCTGAGCATACATATTATCTTATTAGAAGTCCATCTGAATTATTTCCTTTTTTATATCRATGGACAGAAAATATCTGACTAATACATAATTTTTAAGCCAGTCTAGACAGGAACCACAGCCAGACTCRGGAATCATGTGTGTTATGTCCCTCCCAGACAGGCATATGGAGACAGTTTTTGTTGTAAGCTGTGTGTGCTTAGGATGAGGTTCAACTCATAAATGAAACAGATGAATGGAGGGCATGTGACTAGAAAAACATGACTTTTTTTTTTCCCCTTACCTACTCTTATTTAGGCAGGGTTGCCCTGAGAACATACAGAGAAAGAGGTTCATCTTTAATAAAGCTTGRGTTCATTCCTCACCAAAATCTATTGGATTATTTCTTGCTTCCAGAAGTCATTAAAGGCCTGGCAGCTGTTCTTAAACATCCTGTTCTGGAAATCCTTTCTGAATTTGGAGAATTTCACCATCAAAAAATACTAAAAGAGCTTAACTGAGATTTTTCAATTTTAAAATGATAGTGAATTAGAGGGAAGCAGCTCTCTCTCCACAAAAGCTGCTATTGTACTGGCAGCAAATCCACTTCCATATGTACATTTGTACCCAGATGTACATTTGTACCCAGCTGTGTTCTCCTACACCCCCTCTCCAAAAGTTTATTATCTCCTCTGGATTTGAGCATGGCAGCTCTCCAAACGAATTTTAAATGTCCTGGCCTAAAATAAAAGCTTTCCTTAAAAAGAAATGTTAGAAAGGGATCACTTAGTCTGCGCTATTCCACAAATATACCTGTGAAAAGAGACACATGAAAAGTTGGGTTATCAGAGCTAAGAAGAAGTGGCAATAAGTGACAGAAATGGTGGATGTCACTTTTTGAACTGGATTTGCTGATGAGTGTTTAGTGACATGTAGCCACAGCTAAGAAGACCAAGTGGACAGGGCAAGCCTTGAGAAGTGTACCACAAAGTAATTGTACATAATTTTTTAAAAGCTGTTGTATTGGAGGACATCTGGAGATCTATTCAAGTTTCAAAATTGTCGCTGTTAATTTCAAACTACCTTTTTAATATAAAATCCTTAGATAATATCAGCCCTTTTCAGACTGTAAAAAAGAGTATTGTACAGAGGTGCACAAGCTACACACCACCCTTACCCTGAGTCACAGGAATATGAAGGATCAGACCTAGCTTAGAACTGCACTGACCGTGCCAACATGGATTTCAGTCAGCTCTGAGCACTGGCAGCACAAGTTTACATCTTTCTATTAAATACCCCAAATGAAAGACTCAGTCCTCTGCTGAATAATCACAGTACTTGGTGCAGAGTTCATAATTTTGGTAAGAKGTGGCTAGCCTTGCCTTAGGAAAAGGCCCATGTTACATTTAACCCTGAAGGAGGCCGAGTAAGATTTCGCCCAGATGAGTCCACATAAGTCATACTTCACCCAGACAAGTACCCGTGAGGAGAACTTAACCAAGGAAAGAAAAGGAACTTTCTTAAGGAAAACATGTGTTCTAACATAATTCAGTAGAACTTTACTRGCTAAACATCCTAGAAGCTTAAACTCTGCAGAACAGAGAAAGCACAGGAGTTGGCGGAAAACAGAATAGCATATTTTACATGCTTGCGATTCACCTTCCAAAAGAACTTGTAATTGCAAATGATGACCATAGCCACAGAAATGAGAAGGAGAATGACACACATTTCTGAAATCACTGGTTTTGATGCTCTTTACTTYGTTGCATTTTTCAACTATTCAGAAGAGTTTCTAGCAAATCTCTGGTACTTGGTTGTCAAGTAAGTTTAGCTTGGATATGTTTTCATGTTTCCAAATTGAAATTTTAAAAATCTGTCTTTTCTTCCAGAACAACTTAAAACTTTTTCCATGTTACAAGTTTTAGCCATGTCTGAACGATAAAGTCCTTACATTCCAGTATTGCTATTAGTATTAATTGCTATTATTACCTATTGATAGGTAAATAAACATACCTACTTCCYAACACAGATTGATGACTTCTGTATATGCAAAAGCACAAATGGGGTGAGTTCCAATCCAAAATGTTAACAGCCACTTAAAAAGACACAACAGTTGCAGTGATCTCRAAACACATGTGGCAAAACTCCTACTCAAAGAGTACCTTTGGCTATTTTCTGAAACACAGGGGCACATTTAAGAATTAGAAGGTGGAGCTGCGCTTTGCAGGAATTCCTGTATTCCTTCAAGAAGAGAGTAATGGGCATAAATTCGACTGCGGGTTGTTGACACAGCAAAAATCTAGGCTGGGATGTGGCAAAAGCAGTCTTAAAATTGTTCTATAAAATGAAAAATTACAAGTCTAAATGCAAGCATTTTGCAGAAATGCATCCTGTTCAAAGCCTTCTGCTGGCACATAGACTATGCTCAGCTGGAGGCTTGCCAGCTGCCTCCAGCAGCAGATGCTGAAGAGCCTTGTTTTTCAGTCTCTATTGCTCTAGGGCTGTGTCACCATGTGGATGGCTCTGGGCCTCCAGGGCTCCCAGGTCATCTGCTTCCCATCATGGAGTCTGGAAATCAGATCCTGGATCTGAGATCCATGTGTGAAAGACAGGCTTCTCTTCTCATTCCTTAGCAGGAAGCATCGGCATTAAGATTCACTTCAGGATTTCTTCCTGGGTTTAAGTCACTGTTTCAGAATCACCARCACATCTGAAAAACTCCATTTGCTTATAGTAAATAGATACTTGCACCAGATTGAGTCCCCAAACCAGATTTTTAAAATGACATTCTAGCCCTTCTCCCACTCCCATACAGGACTAAACATTTCTTACTGACGTTTGCTTTGGGCAGATGTAGCTGACCTTGCWGCCCATGGTAAAGCCAAGGAAAGGACCTGGGCAGTGACTTTTGTGGGGAGAAGTTTTGCAGCACAGCAGCAGTGGGTATGTACTCATTCCTGTGGACCATTCGCTTCTTTAGGTCTATCCCACCACTGCAGAGCCAGGATGAGCTACACCTCATCCACACAACTTCATATCTCTGTCAGGAAAGACTGAAACAGCCACCTCATAATGCCATGAAAGCTGTGTGGCAGGAAATCTGCAATATGGATTTAAGTTTGTAAGGAAGATAATCCATTCTTAATTTTGTAAGTAATAAGTACTAAGCAATAATTAGCTAATTAAAAAAATCACAAGGGTGAGGGAAACAGGGAAGAAGGGAGGCACATTATAAAATATGAAGTGCTGAATTACATTTTAATAATCAGTGAATATTGCATGTCTCTTTCTTAATAAACCAGAATGAACTTACATATGGATTTCATTAATGTGCTGTAAAACTTGGCATATTATAGGACATTGTTTACACAGAAAAAGCAGCCTTAATATCTCTCCCAATCTGTCACTAACTAAAGAGACTAAATCACTAAACAAAGATCTTGCTTGGGGAGCTTTGCTGGCTATCTAACCAACAACATTCATGACTGCCTTGCATCTGAATATTTTGAGGCATTTTTTGTGAGACAAATACTACACATTTGGAAGTGAAAATAAGAAAAATACATCTGTTAACAGTTTTTATAAGCTCTTATTTCAGACCACACAATGAAAATTTATTATATATCATGAGAAAATTTCACAGATTGACATGGATATATTGGGAAAGTAGCAAAAAGCAGAAACATGACAAGATAAAGTCATACCAGCCATTTGTATTTACTTTAATTGTGTCAAACCTTCCATCAAGTTAGTAATAAGCATGCAGGTCATTAARCAGCTTAATTGAATTTGAGTGACATCTGCTTTTGAACAATTAGATGGCACAGCATATTTTCATAATGAAAGAATTTCCTTAATTTTCATCTTCTTTCACTGAAGGGTTATTAAGTAGTTCAGCCATTAAAGTGCTTATTTATTAGTGAAGCCCAGATGGCCAACCACTATAAGTGTAAATAATAGCTGAGCCATGTCAGACCTTAATTAAGAGATTGCAAATTAGAGGAACATCATTCAGATCACAGGGGTTAACACTACACTTTGCTACTATTAAAATTCCATAATGGTTTGTCCAGAGAAAAAAACCCCACATCCTAAATATGACTCATCCAGAATGCAATCTAAGGTAAGGAAAGGTAAGGAAAATGTGTGATATCCCTGGTGTGACCCCTGTACCACAGCTCTGTCATTGATTCTGTTGAATTTGCAACCCCTGAATAGTCTTTCCTTCATGTATTTGCAAGGTGCTATTACTCCTGCATTTCACAAGACCTCGATGGGAACTGAGCGTATTCAGAAGCTGAAGGGTTAGGTGAGAAGTCTGTCATACGCATTTAGTTATAGATCTGTCTTGTTTTCTCACTCTGAAAGGAAATGAGCATGTAATA
>QVAJ01000022.1:1222872-1234305 GCA_003546035.1 Mixornis gularis
TTTTTGTCTAAATGTAACAAGTAGCTAAGGATTTCAACACAGTGTGAGGCAGATATCTTTCTTCTCTGAGTCAACTGGTAAATTTAACATGTACCAGCTCCTGTGGGATCATTTTCTTGGGTGAACATAAAAATAGAGACCTATAGGCCCTCCCAGGACCCATTTTAGCAGTTGTTCTGTCACAAAATACCTTTCCGATGATCCACAGGTACCACTCTGGCCAGTTTTCTGCCTGCTTTGTACAAAGCTGCTGGAAAAGACCTCAAAAGACCAAATGTATTGACAAAGGATCATGGCAAATTTAAGCTCTTTATAAACATAGATTTATGGTTCCCCCGACATGTATTTTACAGCATCTGGGTTTTACTGTGGCTCAGCCTCTGTTTTCATTGTTTCTAAGATGGGCAATACTATCACAGCTTAAATAGCAAAGGCAAGTTTTGCTTGATGCTTACAGTTCCCAATTAAATTCACCTCTCAGAACCACAAGAAGAGTTTCCTTAACAAAAACATAATTCTAAACCAAGAAGAGAACTGTTGCAACCCAGGCATTCAATTCTGCTATTTAAATAACTGTAGATACTAATTAGATCCATTGTCCAGGCCAGTGCTCAAACACTGACAATCAATTTAAGCTTAATGTTGCACATAACTCTTCCCAGTGTAAAGACTGTGAAAAATCCATAACATACTTCTTTCCTCCTTTAAACATTTAGGAGTTTTCTAGATGTTGCCATCAACAAAACAACTAGAAAACCCCAACTTTTAGTTGAATGCAGTCATGGCACAAGCCCACGATTCCTTTTACCCCCCCCCCCGGCACCGGATCCTTAGTCTATGCACTGCCACAGGGAATTATTTATTTGGCAATGCACAAAGGGGTGACATCATTCTAAAGTTCACCTCATTCTTTCTGGCTTTCACTCTTTCCAGTCCCAAAGGCCACAAGCAATGAAGATTGCATTGCCGACAAGGTTGRTGTTACCCACTGCAACCACGCCACCTCACTGCGGGAGGCACTGAATCAATAGAGCCGTGATTTTAGGCCATCAGTTGGAACTGTCAACATTTTGCTCCTGTGGATTGAAAAAGCTGCTGGTTACACAGCCTTTCTAGCATAAAATAGGAGGTGATAGTCACAMTGGATGCATTAAGGATGAGAAAAGCAAACGGATCAAGGACAGACTGGCTGGTGAACAGGTAAAAGATGCAGTCACTACACTGCCGATGCTGCTGAAATCAGTAAGTGTGTTTTGCTTTCAATTTCAGGAAGACTGGGATTTCACCAAAAGCTTCCCTGTGCTTAATTCCTGATGGGTTCTACACCTACAGTTAATTGCTTAGCATTTCCTACTTCCAGGCTATTCCTGACTAATTAGAAATATGAACTCTYTGGCACAGTATACCCCTAAACCACTAAACCACATCAAAGGACATTATTCATCAGTGCTGTTTCCTATACTCTTCCTCASCTCTTGTCAGATGAGAGACATTTTCCTAATGTTTAATCTGAATTTGTTCATTCTCTTTCCGCACATCCTTTTGCTGGTCCCCAAAGAGAGGAGATCAACAGCTMTGCCCTCCTGAGAAAGCTGTAGGCACTGATTAGGCACCCTCAGCCTTCTCTTCTCCAAACTGAACCAATTAAGTGACCACAGCTGCTCCTTGTAAGTCTCAGCATATTTTAATATAGTTTAAAATTGGGTCTTATCATGAAAAAAGAAGATAATAATCTTAATGAGATTTTGCTCTCTTTTTCTTCAAACTATAGTGTATTAATTCTATAGTTAATAAACTAAATGGATATCCACCTATTCAATCTTACTTTAAAAGTCTTACTTTGTAATATAATATGGGTCTGGCTTCTTATATMAATAATTATTCTCACTATTTTGTCCTTGCTAATGGGGTAGCTTTGACAGACCAGCACTGCAAGCTGTGTGTATATTTATATATTTGCACACTGTCTTCAACTGTGGGCCAGTGTGCAATTTGAAAGAATCTGGGGCATCATAATCAGTCTCAGTAAGGTTATGCCCGTTATTGTGACTGAAAAATTGGACTCCAGAGYATGAAGTGAAACCCAGCAAAAGAGTGCCAACAACAGCCAAAGTGTAATTGCAGGATTTAAAATATTTGATGAATGAAAAAAGGAAAAGGAAACACCGGACAGTGCATCCAGAATCCAATGTTATTAATTCGGCCAGGTTTATTTCTCATATTTCAGGAATAATTTGGTAATGACTGTGATCWGAATTCCTATTCCATTTTTATAAAGATTCATCAGGAAGCAAAAGAAAGACTAAGAATGGTAGATGTCAACAATGCCAGGTGGAGATCTGAAGTGCTCTGTACTCTGTGCTCTGCCTGGTAGCCAGTTCTCACGGAAATGAGCATAGACATGTAACCTGTGAATGGCTCTGGCYGAGATGGTAATTTCCCTCCCAGAGCCCCCACAGTGCTGTGCTTTGTATTGGGACCTAGAAAGGTGTGGATGACACCCCAATTTCTGGCTACTGCTGAGCAGTGCTGGCACAGCATCCCTGCTCTCACTCCAACATTCCACCTCTCCACTGGGAGGCTGGGGGTGGGCGAGGTCTTGAGGGGGGACAAAATCAGGACTGCTGACCCAAACTGGCCAAAAGGATATTTCATACCTTATGATAAATATAAAAGCTAAGAGAAAGGAAATTTTTTATTTACAATGTTTGCCTTCTAGAGTAACTACTACGAGTGCTGAAACCTTTCTTCCCAGGAAGAGGTCAGACGTTGTCTGCTGCTGGGAAGTAGAGAATAAAATCTTTTGATTTTCCTTTTGCTTACACATGTACAATCTTCATCTTTTCTTTAGTAAATTACTGTTTTCTCAAACCACTTTTTTTTTTTCCATCTTATTTTCTCTCTCTGTCCTGCTGAGGAGGGGAATGATAGAGCAGCTTACTGGGCACCTGGTGTACAGGCAGGGTAAACCCACCACAACCTGTTAGCACAGCACCATCTTGTTATTGTTCCCACAATAGKCAGTTTCCTTCTGACAACTTTGTGTACATGTGTATGTTTTACCAATTGATAGAGTGAGTATTGCTAAAGGTAAAGACATAGCCTTACTTTCAGAACCAAAAGAAACATATTAATGGAAGTAAAAATTYGGGGCTCTTCAGTAGGTTTTATAGAGCAACGTTAACAGCCTGTTCTACAATTGTGGGCCTGCAAAATACATGGGATGTGAAAAACTTACGATATACTGATTTTTAACCAAGGTCAAACATAAACTTCTTCATCCAGTTTTAAAATCCAAGTGTCTTACTCCTTCTGCCCACACTGCACTAGAAGAGAACCATTTTGATTTCTGGGATGAGAAGGCTTTCACGCCACCACGGCTGGACCTGGCCATTAAAAAACCTTTACAAATTTACTGGATAACAACAGAGAAGTTTATTATTGTAAAAATTAATTCTATTTTTTWAAAATCTATTCTAATGTTTCTTATCATTTCATGCTTCTAGTCCTAGGACAAGGGAAGAAGGGTACTTTGATCTATGTTCATAATACATTTATTATTTTTATTGCTATTGTACCCAGGGGTCTCAATTAGTATCAATATTCCTAAATACCAGTTAAGCAAATGCAAGCAAAAAATATTCTCTAAATCACTTTTCATCTTTGGTAAACCCACTAATTTTCTTCTTAGGCCATACCTCTTCCAGAGGATGCATAATCAGTTATGGTGCTTCACACATTTTCTTGCAAACACCTGACATTACAATTCATGAAAATAAACTCTAAAGCTTTATCCTGCAGGAAAGTGGTGGTTTGAGGGCTTTGGGGTCTTTTTTTGTAATGAAAAGATTTCTCTCTCTGTATGCTAATCTTACACAGTTCTCAAAGCCTTGGATATCAAATCCTTTTTGAGGACTGACCCAGCATCTGCAGTTCTTGTAGTATTTGCATTCTGACACTATTATGCTGTCTAAATGATGATTATGAAACAGATGCTTCTTTTATCTTCTTTTTATTGAAAGACTCTATAAGCCCTCCAATCAGACAAGAAAAGTCTATAAGAAGTTTGGTTTTTTCTAGGGAAAAATTTCCTTGATGAGCTGTTTCTACTGTGTTTCTTAAAGACTGTCATTATATTTGTAAATGAACTTACAACCTAGATGTCTGAGTACAATTCACAAATTACACACTAAACACAGTAAATACTGTACAAATGTATCAGGGAGTGCAATTTACCACTGCAATCCAATTAAATGGGCTGATTTTTCYTTTAACACTTAAGGAATCAGTACAAGATTGGTCCTCTATGACTTGCAGCAATACCTTATCTTTTGCAGGGGAGGGAGCTATTCCCTACAAATTTTAGGATGTAGAGCTGTAAAATCAGTGTGCTAAGGAGAAATATGCAGCAAGTGCAGCTACGCTGGATAGGTTAGGGGTGCCTGGGAAACATTTTATGCTGTCTCCAGCATTAAAACAGATAAATGAGATGATAATAACAGAGGAAATTGTCTTTCCTTCAGACCTTCACCTTAGCAATATGTTCCAACCACTTGCTTTGCCCTATAATCCCACCTCATCTAGGGAAGAAGGAATATCTAGCTGAGGTTTCAGGTCTGCCTATAGGTAAAGATGTCTGCACACATTTGATAACATTAATACCAAACTCTTTTTTCTGTCCATATAAACAAAATATAACATTAAAACATGATATAAATCTTTTACCAAATCTTGGCTATTTGTTGGTATCTGGCAGATTTTCATCMCAGGTTTGCGCCTTCTCAGGTGGTATGGCCCCAAAGGGAAACTGCACTAAGGGGCCCTTAAACTATGAGTTGGAAAGTCACAAWGGGCTGAAGGAGAATCTGTTTGTGTATTGGTAAATTCTTCATCTGCAGTATCAGTAGCACTCAACTCTTTGGGCACACATCCGGCGTCTCCTGCAGGGCAGGCAGCCAATGCCTTCTGTGCAAGTCAGAATGTAGCACCCCTGGTGCTCTGGTTGTGCTCTGTGGGTACACCAGCCCGTGAGGTACATGGGTGAACAATATCTGAGTAAAAATGGATTCCTGGCTTATCCATATATAGCCCCAAATTTGTATTTAAAATTGGAGAAGTATGCGTTAAAAAAAAAATGGAAATATTAATAGTGACAGCTGGAATTATCTCTGCATCTGCTCATTTAGTTCCCAATTCAAATTTCCATGCAGGCTCTATTTATGCTGCATAACAGTTAACACTGTAAATTGATGCAATTTCAACACAGCCTAAACCACACAGATAAAACATATACAGAACCATATTCACTACATTAACAAGCAACACCAGTCAATCACCTGCATCATAAATTGAAAATCACAATAGGATAGATTGTATCAGCTAAACACTTTCTGAAAAGCCCTGATCACCCTCTGGATGGGAGGCAGGGGAATTGAAAATAACTTCTTGGCGTTTATAACATCGTCCAACCTTGCCTTGCCTTCCTGAGGTTGTGTCCATTAGTATAACATGTACACAGGRAACTGACTATTCCCTCGCACTTGCTTCTTTCTACAAAAGGTCAAGAAAGAACTCGAATGTGACTCAAGCTCATAGAACCACTGCAATTTCAAGTTAGGTAGACACTGTTGAAACTGGCAGGCCTGAAATGTAACTTCCTCTGTTCTCATTTTTCCTTTGTAATGTTACAGCAATTTTACAGGGTTTTTTGTTGTTTTGGCTTGGGGAGGGGGTTTTGTTCTTGTTGAGGGTTGTTTTTATTTGTTTGTTTTTGGTTGGTTGGGTTGGGTTTTTTAAATAAATTAATCTCTTTTTTTTAATTTTCTYTTTAGGTTCCAAAGGGAAAATGAGTGTCAGAAGCCCACCAGTTTACCTCAGCAAGCCAAATTGGACACAAATTGGAGGAAAATAATTGTGATAAAGAACAGATTCACTTTCACACTGACTGATGGTTGTTATGGAACACACAGAAAGAACAAGTTCTACAGTAACAGTCATAATTTTGAATGGCATCTTTCTCCTCTCTGTCGTTTTTCTCTCTTGGGCAATTGTACTTATACATGTTAAAAGGCTTTTTATTTCTATCCAAATTCTCCACCTGCAAAAACAGCTACAAACACCAGTAGAAATGGCCTACAGAATCCTCTTTAAAGCTAATTTGTATCTATATAGAACAACATTGTTGAAGGGGAATATGAAAATTATGCTTGTTACTACACAGGGTGCAGAAATAGCCATCCCTTGCTTCTGTATTGGATTCTAATATTTTTCACCACCTTATAATACTCATTACCTATACAAATAATTTTGATGTAACCTTACATTTTAAGGCCATTACTGAGGAAAAAAATCCCTTATATTTTCTATTATAAAAATTACATTTTATACTATAAAATGTACCATTTTTGGTACAGTATTTTTCTGCAAGTATTGTAATTCAATCAGCTTCATGATTAATATACTTTAACAAATTCTTCTGCATTTCACTTTTGCCTTGGAGTTTCTCTTGGCTCAGAAAAAGRAGCTTCAGGTCTTCAAAGACATGGATCCTTTTTGCTTGTTATTCATATGAAGCTTTATTTGTTCTCTTCTGTCAATTGAAGCAATAACAGCAATAGAATAAATAATCATTGTATATACCAGGATGAGGGTTCCACAAGATTGATTAATAACTAAATATCATTGCAAAACCYCATCCTTTTGGCTAAACTTGAACCTCTTGGCTTTGATTTCCCTCATGGTTATTTGCGCCAGTAAAAAAAGGAGAAATAGCCTGGAGATAGTGGAACAAAAAAGTGTCAGATCAAGTGTCTGATCAGTCAAATCCTCTCCTTTTTTGTATGTTTTTATGGGAAATGCCTATTTAGAGTGACAGGGTGAGTCCTGAGTTCAAGCTAGAAACAAATACCTGAATCTTTGAATGGACCCTCAGGAGAACACCAGGAGCTCAGCAGACCTCCATCATTCCCAGGGTTTCAGGACTGCCAGGATTGCAGCTCCCCATTTCAGAGCACAGCTCACAAGGCTTCTCATATGCTCCATCCCAAATAATTTCTCTTTCCCATCCACATTAAGAATTCTATTGCTAGTACTGCTCAAAAATGTCTTCCTCCTCCCAGTGGATGGATAGGCAGTAAACTGCTCAGCCACYGCTCAGTCACCAGCAGGTTCTGTGGCACAGGTGTTGCCCTTGGTGCTCGAGTTCACTTCTCAGTGAGTAGGGAATGGAACATGCAGGAATGCCCTGGGGAGCAGAGATGGGGGCTATGTTCACTTGCTTCCCAGAAAATTCCTAGCCCCAGGATGCCAAGTAGGCAGGAGTCAGGTGACTGAACRACTCCAAGCAGGGAACTCAAGGTAGGTTGTTATTTCCCCATGGAAGCCACTAGTCTCTAACCTGTAATTCAAAAGATGAGTGTCTAAGCCCTCATTTCTGGAACCACTCTTTCTTCCTTTGTGTTCCTGAAATTCCCACATTCCTGACTACACAAAGGAAGAAAAAAGCTGCACTGGTATGGAAATGGTCATCTTCTGGCAAAGAACCTTAACTATTAGAGTGCAATTGCAAAATTGTCTGCTGCTACTACAGCATCATCAACTTCCATCGGTTTGGACGAGTCATTTAATGCATTGCTACCTGTCAACTTCAGAGCTACTAAAATCTCCTGTCCCTTCATTAATTATTTCTCTTTGCTGCTTCGTTTCTTCAGCCATCCATTATAGCCACCTCATCGTTCACACTGCATGCTTCTCACTCATCTCTCAAATATCTGTTGTTGTCTTCTGTTAGTTACAGCTATGAATTGCTATGCTGTGGCAAATTTCAATAGTTCACTTGATATCTCATTGTTAAACACTTAAGTTGCAGCTCATCAGTTTAATTTTTATGCTGCTACAGCAGGATTGCTGAATTTTCAATGACAGTAAGAGTTGCATCCTTAGAAGATTTTCAGAGATGGTTATTGCTAATGGTACTCAAACTTCATCAGTTTTGCAATGAAGTGAGTATATTTCTTTTGAACTGACAAAGCACATGAAACATTTCTCTTGTTAAAGCATATGTCAGCACACATGCCTAAAACCTCTCACTCTAATTCTGACTAAGGTGCTGTGGTATTCAAAAAGCCCTTGTGGATTAATTGGTCTGATCCCAGGGAAAAAGAACACATTACTCCTCCCTTCACATTTTACTAGTATTTTTATGTCACACTTCTTTTCCTTAGTTCCCTTTCAGTCATGACAAAATCACGATTTCAGGCAAAAAATTCAACAGCATAACCACTGCAAGTAAAAGCATCTTCCAGGAGCCCTCGAACATCCTTGATTGTGTGTCAAGAGAGACGTTATCTCTTTTCAACTTCTTGTAGCCTCAGGAAAAAAAAATAACACAGATAGGATGGAAAGAAAGACTTTTCTGCAGGTGTATTCTGTTCTCTCCCAATTGTTCTCTGTTATGATCTGACTACTGAGAAATGCCTCTACCCAAATTAAGGTGCAAATGAGACCATATGGTGAAGTCAATCATACAAAATTTATTTAACAATAAAATTTGATGGGGAGAGAGAGAGAAATAGAAAAGGATGTGGGAGGAGAGGAGGGAAAGAGAGCTATCAAGCAAAAGATAGTCAGGACCTGTGGATCCAACAGTGTCTCATTGATTCTTCTTCACCCTGAGCTTCTTGGTATTGGGGATCCRGGAGTCATTCAACACTTTTTGCTTTTTTTGTATTTAAGCAAACAAAGGAATAAATGCTCATTGGTTACACAGTTCTCTTATTATATTGGCTAAATTATTCCCTCACTTCTAATGCTAAACATGTTCAGTCCCATGTTCAGTGTTTCTCTTCTCTTGAGTTGGCGGGTGGTGAGTCAGTGGGTTCCTGGAGTCAGTGGGTTGTAAGTCGCTGGCCACAATCTTCCCTCACCAGAATTACCTTTTACCCAGTCCGGGCTAATTTCAGCACAATTGCTGAGTTGGGTTTCCTTGTCCCATAAATTCTGCCATTATCAGTAATACATTCCTCTGTCCCAGCTTTGTTAACCAGCTTGGTGTGAGATAACACCTGGGCAACTTCATATTTTCTCAAGCTCCTGTCATGGCAGCTTAACTAACAGTCCCTGTTTCAGGTGTGTATGGAGGCATACTCAGGGGGGCTTCAGCGGTCTTTGGTATTCACGGGTGCCATCTGTCCCATAGATCTTGGTTTAACCAGTGACATGTGTACCAGCAGTTGCTTCTTTACACAGTTTGCCACAGTGGGAATTTTTGCCTGGATGTGTTACCCAGGACAGACTGTGCTAGGCAGACCTCACCAGACCAGAGTCAGCATCATCCTGACACTCCATTCTGTGCTTATCCCATGGCAAAGTCCTTCTGCATCCTAAACAGTGTTTGAGACAGGTAACTGTGGTCTTGAAGTTCTTACACTCCCCTGTCTCAGTCATTACTTTTAAGCAGACTAGAACAGGCTCCCTTAACGCCTCAATCTAAATCAAAAATTCTGGGTTTTGAGGCTATTCCCATAGAAGCTGGGAGATCTTTGCTGGAGAATTTTATGAACATGCCTCACAAGTATCTGCTCGAGACAGTTGTTACTTAACCCAGAAAATTTCTGGAGAATGAGGTTTGTTTGAAAATCTTTCTCCAGTCCCCAGATCTAGAGAAGAGGATACTACAGTGATACCCCACCACAGCAGCTTAAGACAAGAGTGCTGTGTCTAGTCTTCACTTATACTGTCTAGATATTAAGATGTCAGACATAGCAATATTCTGGTAACAGGAGACAAAAAAAGAGCTTCTCCTTCACTTGTTATGATTATATGTGGCAGGGGAAATGGGCAAGAAAAACTAGGAATTTGGGTGTCTCGGTTATACAGAACCACACACCATCACCCCTGAGCGACATAACATGTCACAGTGGAAATACAATAGACATATTTCTGAAGAGGCAATGCAGCATTCATAATTTTGTGTGTGTTTGTGTGGGGTAAGCAGCTTCCTTAAAAAACAAAGCACTAGSGAACCTGCTAATGAAATGACATTACCATTCCTAAAAGTCCTGCCTCTCTGAGCTGGGTTTTCCGACTTGACAGTGACTCTCTAAGGTAACAAATTAYTGCAGACCCTGCACAGTTGGTACAAGGATTTATCACCAAATATAATTTTAGAAGTTTGCTGTTAAGCACATAAGTAAAAAAGCACAAGTGGTATGAAAAATATGAATTCAAATACAATCAGTAATAGCTTCAGCTGAAACACTTCGTTACATGAAGGTACAATACATTTGCCCTCTGGCTCTTCTGTGAATACACAATTAAAATAATAGAATTCTTGTATTAATAAGCATAGATAATTTTCTTAATTGTTGTCTACTTGCTCTGATAATCTATCAAGCTATTAGTCCGTGTCAGTCTGATATAATAGGCATTCCAGAACAAGTGGATAGAAATATATCAAAAGTGGTAATCAGAAACAATAATGTGTTAGATTGAAAGTGTAGTCACTTATTTTACAGGCTGGTCCAGAAAATATTAGCAAGGCTCCCCTTATTTCATCCAGGATACTGTTTCACAGGAGTGCTGTAGGAGATGTTAGCACTCAGACTTTTAAACACCTCTCGTTGCAGCCAAGGTCCTGCTGCTTCTCTTTCGTGCTGAATGCCATGGCCCCTGCTCTCTCCTTCACTTTATGAATACCAATCATTTAGATCCAAGAAAAAGATCTTTAGCAGCATATATGGCTGAGATCAAGAGGCATTTTGCTCAGAAGGGCAAAGACCTTATATCTGAGGGCTCACAAGCCATTTCAGTGTGTGCTCACTGTACGAAGCAGGTGCAGGTTTAGAGGAGTTACTGCTAATGGGGCCTTTGCGGCTCCAGCGGGGCACRTGGAGCAGCCCACACACCTGTGCTGCAGCGCTCACGAGCACCACCTCCTCTGATTTCCCCTGCAGTCCTTCCTCCTCTGTCTCTGGTGACTAACAATTGGTGTCACACAGAGAAATTTCCTGACAGTGTATGTCAGGGGCAGGATACCCAAGACAACACGTGTGTGTGTTTGTGTGTTTGGGGTGGGGGGAGAATGCCAAATATCCAAATACAGCTCTGTCACAAGCCTACAGTGCCTCGAGGTCCTGCCTTCAAGAGAGGAAGACACAGCTTGTTGCTTGCAGAGAGAAAAAACAGCTCCAGCAGAGTAAGATTTCAGGGAAACAATAAAAGCGAACCTCCTCTTTCTTTGCCCTGTTGCAATACATAACAAGCTTCTGCTTGAGAACTTCCAAGTGAAACATGTGTGTCGTGGTTTTATGCTTACCAAATTATTTACCAACTGGGATTTCTGGGAGAAGAAGGCAAAACAGGCTCAATTTAAAAGTAAACATGTGATTTATTAACACACAGACAGAAAACAAGAGAGAAAAACAAAAAAAGAAA
>QVAJ01000022.1:1235626-1251601 GCA_003546035.1 Mixornis gularis
GTGTGTGTGTCCCAGAGATGCATCTCTGGATGCAATTGGCTATTCTGGCTGTCAGTTAAAAAGGAATCACCAACTGCATTTCACTTTTCTCCTCCTCTTTCTTTGCCCTGTTGCAATACATAACAAGCTTCTGCTTGAGAACTTCCAAGTGAAACATGTGTCAACATTTCATAGTGATCAAAACAATAGGTAATTTCCTTAATGCTCTACCCAGAAACCTTTCAAGAAAATTATCTAAAAATTCAGCAAATAATCCCACTCTATTTTGTCAGTTTCTAGAAAATGGAAAAATTCTGGAATTAAATTGAGGGAAGCATCAGTTACWATGGTCATTACCTGTTCAGTCCCTCAAGAAGTTCAGCATTGTTTGTTTTTCCTGGGATTCTTAAATAAATAATGTATCCAATCCATAATATTTCCTTTCATCAGACAGAGGAAATGGCTGGTGTTTCTAAAGCTGTTCTCCAGCTGTCTAGTTCAGTGTTCATTTGAATGACCTGCATGCAGTGCAAGAACTGTGTGCTTGGAGATGCATACAGGTCCAAATAGCACTGGAACATTGTGTGTCTGATACTTTGTAGGTGTTTGGTGTCAACCCATGGGCCTAGAAATATCAAGAAAATTAGAAGACCAGAAATAGTGATCCTCTTGTAAATGAAAAAACAGTGGTAGGTTGAAGAACTTACTCAAGGGCACACTAAACAAGCTCTCAGAGCCATCTTACTGAGCTTGTATTCCACAAGATGTTATGTGTAAGAGCATCCTTCCTCTTCCAGCTGTCTCAAAAATGGGAGGTAACTGTCTCTGCTGGGTAATTATGTGTCAGAGTAAAGAAATTTGAAATGTGACACCCTTCAAGGCTCTTTTCCTTTCCTATGCTGTAAATACAAAATCTCTAGGTGAGATCATTACTGAACATAGGACAGGGTATTACCATTATGCTGATGATGCAAGATCTTTTCTTGGCCTTGTAGCTGCAGGGCCTGGTCCATGGGAAAATTTTGAAAGACARGTAACTGAACACATCAGAAGTTATTAGTGCCCAGACCTGAGAAGATAGATCTGTGTTCTTGGTGGAGGTCATATGCCTAAAGAGAGTACTGAGAAGTCTGCAGCCTACTGCCACACTGCACACACTGACACAGCCTTTGTTATTATTTTATTCAGTTGTATCATTCCAAGTCCCCACCACAGGGCTCTCAACAGGGCAGCTGACATCATTGCAGCTGTACATTTTCTCAATGTGATGGGCTATTGTGACACATTATGTCCACCAGCAATTATTTTTTTCATCAGCTGCTGCTTATTCCTAAATCTTTCATCAGCTTGTACTTTGGCTATATTTAAAAGATACTCACTGAGCTCTAAACTGGTGTGACTCTGTGCTCATACACCACCCACTGCTGAAAGTTTCTACCACTGAAATGAAGTCAGCTGGATAGCTTAATTCTGTTATGACAGCCCTCYCGAATAAAATTCCTTCTACATCACATCTGTTCCCATTACCCATTCCCAGTGTTATGAATTTAAACTGAAAATATGCCTCTACTTTCTTGGTTTTAACACTAACACAGAGCACAAAATAGAAAGTGTGACATATACTTTAATAAGTGTATGACAGAACATGTGTTTGTGTGAAACAGTGCATGTGCAGATCTGCATTTACAACATACAGGTTATAAAAATGTAATTAATATTAAATTGGAATGCACAATATGTAAAGAAATCTATTTYGGGATATCAGTGTTTTGCATTTTTATATTCCCATAATAATTTTATAAGCACAYTCTGAAATACTGTGTAACTTTTCTATTTGCCTCTTCTGTGTGCACAACTGCATTCGAAATGCCATTGAAGACTACAGACTCTTGCACTCTACAGATGTCACAGAACATGCAAATATTTTATTGTACAATGCACATACTGTAACTTCTGCCCCACAGGGTATTCCCTCATTTAAAAGGGCTTGATGCAGATGTTTAGATTTCATTTGATTTTATTTATTTTTGATAGTGTAGCAGAAAGGCTAGTGTGCAGGGGATCTTCTTGATGGATTTGCTAWGACAGATTTGGTGCTTATAAAATCTTCTACCCCATAGAAATTGGTTTTCCTGCAATAATGRCTCATGGGAAACTGGGATCACTTCCATTAGCAACCATGCATTGGTAACATTACTGTGTTCAGATGTGGAGAACTCAGCTTAAGATTTTTACAGTGAACATAGAGAAAGGAGGGTGTTTTCTTGGATGGACTCAGAGCAGCTGCTGTGCATTACTTTCCAGCAGAAAGATACCTGCAATATTTATATTTTTCCTTCCATTTTGCCAGCCTTCCTTCAGAGTTGCTCAGTCAACACCCTGTATTTTTCAGGGAATAAAGCTACTCTCATCACCAAGAACCCTCCAGGGCCC
Organism: Mixornis gularis; assembly: GCA_003546035.1. Taxonomy (NCBI): domain Eukaryota; kingdom Metazoa; phylum Chordata; class Aves; order Passeriformes; family Timaliidae; genus Mixornis; species Mixornis gularis. Next base: position 1,238,039 of record QVAJ01000022.1, read on the forward strand.
TCTGACAAGAAACCCCTTCCCCCACACACGGCCTCTGAGTCTCACATCTGTCTGTCTGAAGTCATTAATCCAAAGACTTCTATGGAGGCGGGATTCTCACGCTAACAAGCTGGCAGCTTRGGTTGTGCTCTGTTTTCTGGCTCTGGCTAAAGCCTTCCTTGCAAGAGGTTAGAAAAAGCAGCCCTTCATTTTAAGCAATGTTCCAGCGAGTGACTTGAGCTGAACGATGMGTGCTTTTCAGACAGGCTCAGCCTGAAAACAGAAGGATCTTCACAAACATAATGGCCCAGCCCTTTCCTATTTAAAATATTAATTTAATACATTTTGAAAATCCTTCCGATAAACCACTGCTGTTATTCCTTACCTTTATAACGTGGGAGGGGATGTGGCARAAGCCTTACCTCGCAGCAACATAGAATTCAGCCAGGCTCATATATGATACATCTGTTCCACATGAAATGCATATGCTTCACTCTACAGGAAGCTAGCATTTTGCCAGCACCCAAATGAAATACGGTTTCACAATGTATGCTAAGAAAAAAAAAGAAAGCATTATCAAAAAAGATGATATTCACTTCACAATTTGATTAATAAACCTTAAATTTCATTCTAGAACTAAAGGTAGAGAGAAAAAATAATTGCCATTAGCTTTCTTTCAAACCATAGTCATTTGAAAGGGGATTCGAGATTATTTTATTTGGAAATTTGAATTACTATTTTTTAAAACAATTACAATAACCTCTTCCAGCCAATAATATATTTTTCTTCTAGAAAACATATGGCTTTCTCTGCTGTTCAGGCTTCCATGGAATTAAGTTCTTCGGAAGGTCAATAACACATTTCTAAAGCTCTTTATAGTGATCAGACTGGATCCTTGACCTTTTTTTTCTGGTCTCCTTGTGCTATGAACTACACATATTAAAAAGCCGCTAAAACAAAGCAAGTGAGTTTTCCTTGATTTAAGAAAGTTGCTGATTGCCAAACATCTTCTAGCATGGCTCTGTGACACCCTCAGGAGGAAAGAGGGCTGCAGATGACAGTCCAGAGCACTATTTCTGTGAGTATCCCTGAACCTCAAAGCAGTTTTTAGAAGCTTTAGAGCTAAAGCAGCTAAAAGGAAATTTACTTTAACTCTCTGTATCTTTGCTGGCCTGGTGAGCAAGAACAGCTACAGCCAAAAATGTGTTCCACTGTACAAGTAATTTACTTACCACTCAAGTGAAGACATTTCTGCTAYGGGAAATGACCATGCTCTCAGTGTCAAGATGTTTTCAGTCCTGTAAAATGTATCCTTGAATTTATTGTTAGGCACAGATAACAAGTGCCTCCTAATGATATTTTATTTGACAGACATGTTCTGGTACCAAAGGTCATTGTTTAAATCAGGGTATTCGCTGAGGATTTTAAGAGAAGAATATACTAACTCAYGCAGCAAACTGAGGTTTACACCTATTCAGAGATAAGTGCTGATGCTATTTATGTAGAAAAAGCACAGCCTAATTTAACATCACCACAGGCAGCTTTTACCAACACCCTCAGATGCCTTCTGTGGTCCTGGACACCTGTGATTCATAAGACCAGTGACAAAAGAGCTGGCATCCCTGACTGCTTCTCCTTAATGACCTGCTGACATTACCAGTGACTTTATACCATGTCCTCATTAATAGATGCTGGCAAATTGGAATGCTATAGAAGGCAAGGATTTCAGCCTTTGAAAAAAAWATAGAAATTTTTCTAATACAGAATATCTACAAGAAGTTGAGAAAAATATTTCTCACAAGGTCATAAYATAAAAATGCACAAAAAGTAACCTACCAGCTGCTGAGATGCAGTTAGCTGATCTCCTTATTTCCTGTCATCCTTCAGAAGCTATCAATTCATCATGGGATACAGAAGTGGGAGAGAGGAAAAAGAAAAAAAATAGGAAAAAATAAAATAAAAACCCAAAGCAAACCAAAACATAAAAGAGAACCCTAAGCCAAAATATGACATTTGACAAGTAAGGGTGTGATAAAAATTAATTGTCTACAACTTTAACAAACTCTGTATCTGTCCTTAACAAAGAACAAGTAAGTCATGAAAGGGAGAATGTGTATGACATTTATCATAGTTTTAAATAACTCTTCTCCCTAGGGTGTTGTGTTTACTTACAAAGCGGGCTACTCTTCAGGGAAAAGATGAACTGTAGAAGAGAACTTGTATGAGCAACAGCAAAGCATAAAATCTTGTGCTTAACCTGAATGTATGAATATTCCCAAAAACAGGGAACATCCAAGTTCCTGGAGGATGACTTGAGCAATGAAAAGGAAATATATTCTTACAGTTTCAATAGACCTCCATCAAAGTGTTCAATGGCTCTCAGGATAAAACCAAGAACAAGTTAATGRCACCAAAGGGAATTGTTAAAAGATATAAAAGAAATACAAACACAGTGCAAATGTAGGGCTACTTTGGTGGGAGAGAGGTGGGCAAAACTCGTGTTTCCCACATACATGTATTTATTTTTTGTTCTCATTGAAAGCAGGTTTGACTGAAAACAAGTATCCTGGTTTAACCACAGCTGGCAACTCAGTACCACACAGCCCCTGRCTCACTCCCCACCTCTCCTTCCCTGGTGGGATGGGAAAGAGGATCACAAAAAGGTGCAGCCTGTAGGTTGAGATAAGAGCAKTTTATTAATTAAAATAAAGTAAAATATAATAATAGTAACAACAGTAATAATAATGATACAAACCCAAGAGAGGAATAAAACCCRWAAGAAACAAGTGGTGCACAARACAACTCACCATCCACTAACCAATGCCCAGCCCATCCTCAAGCAGCTCCCAGGCTCCCAGGCAACTTCTGCCAGTTTATATACAGGGATAATGTTCTACGGTATGGAATATTCTTTATGTCAGTTCAGGTCACCTGTCCTGGCCATGTTCCCTCCCAGMTTCCCATGCAGCTTCTCACCAGCAGAGCACAAGCCAACTAAAAAGTCCTTTACTTAGAGTAAGCAGTAATATGCAACAATTAAAACATCAATGTGTTAAAACATTCTTCTTGTACTGAATCCAAAACACAGCGCTGCACCAGCTGCTAGGAAGAAAATTAACTCTATCCTAGCCAAAATCAGGACAAGAAAATTAACTCTATCCTAGCCAAAATCAGGACAAGAAAGAAAAAATTGCTATGGATAGCACGAAAGTAAGAAAAACAGTTGCATCCAGTCAATTAGCCCAGATTAAAGGCAACCCTGAGTGCACACTGAAAAGAGTAAGCCCTCAAAAACTATTTCTGAAAAGTCATATAGAATAGGAAATTCAGCCTCAAACATCAATAAAGGGAAGAAGTGTGGTTTATTAAACAAGGAGTTTAATTTCAAGCATATTCTGAAATAAGAAAGAACAGAACATTTGCTGAGGGGAAAAGCAAAATAAACAGAAAGAAGAAACAAAACTCATGACTCCAAAACACTCCTCAAAACATTCAAAGGATAATGGTACAATGAGCAATAAGCAGCATGGGTTCATAAGGAACATGTCGTGCCAAGGAAACATGATTGGTTTTTTGATAGAACTGCAAAAATCCTGGATGAGAGATACACAGCATGATTTTAATAAAGGATTTAATACAGTGTCTTACTAAATCTCCCAAAATGGATCCAAATTGCTTTGGACATAAGCACTGTCATGTAAATTGAAAACAGGTTGAAGGATCACAAACACTGGCTGATGAGAAATGGCAGCAAATTGCACTAAGTTGTGGGGAAGTAGGCAGTGGGTAGGCCGTTCTTATTTTAATAACTTCATTAATAAGCTCAAAGAAAAGGTAAACAATATGTAAATTACCTTGACAGATGAAACTACTGAGAGTAATGTTARAGTGGCAGAAAATAAAAAACTAAGATCTAAATATATATTTTTAAAAAAGGGCAATTAATAATATATGTTATTTATGACACATATGACTGTTTGGAGTGCACTTCATTGGACACAAAAGGTAATGCATGTCCAAGCCGCATATTTAGTAGTTTAATGTGGCATGGGAAAGGAGAACATCTGCCTGTAAAAAAAATAAGGTTTTGTTAACTAATAAATAAGCATACCAAAGCACAGAAAAATCTTGAAATGCACACCCAAGGGAGAGACAGGGACCATAACACAAGGCGAAAACAAAAGGGGCTAGGGACAAATAATCTCAAGATGTCTGTTCCTTGATTTCAAAGGATGAGGCAGCATCTATACTGTAGTGTCTCCCTTCCCCATTCTATTCTTTAAGCTCTTCTTCTTTTCCTCATATTCTCTCAAGGGAATCCCTTCTTCCTCACTCATGACTTCTTTTTTTCTGCCAACTTTCTTGATTTCACTCCCTCTTTGTCTTTCAGTCTTTCTCAGCTCCCTTTCCTCTCATTTTTTAAATTTCTCTTTACAGCTGGACAAGGCTGCTTAAAACCAGCTACTGAAATGCCACTCAGCTACCTCTGGCACTCTGAGATACATTGATCACCCACTCCGGGCTGGACTACAGCTGGATGGGAGGAGGTGCTGCTGTGCTGGGCAATCTTGGCCATGTAGTGCTGCCAAAACCTTTTGAAATTCTGCAGAATTTCTCACTATGGTTGCAACTAGAAATGGTGGAGCTCTCATTGTTCCATCAGTTTCTCCACAACAGTTGTGAAACCTTTGTTATGGCCTCAAAGATCTTCCACAGTTCATGGAACATAACTACGTAGTTACCACAGTTCAGATCTTCATTTCTCTTGAACTTCAGGTTTGCATTAAATAACAAACTAGGGCAAGTAGTAATTCACAGGAGCAATGTTCACGCTGAGTATCTATATCACAATGGCAGTCTTRCTTGAATACCAGTTTGTGCTTTTTAGGGTTTATGGCTCCAATTCAAATGAGTTGAAATAGTCAAAGTCTGGTAAATATAGAAAAAATATTTTGTATAAAGCAGCTAGCAAAATCAAACAAAACCTCACACAAACAAACAAACAAACAAACAAACAAATAGCTAAGAATTCTCTGAAATGCAACGATCAAAAGAATTTCACCATGGTGGGTGCTTAAAGAAAAATCTCTCAGGCAGAACATGACCCAACACTTTCAAAGTCTGTAAAGGTTTAAACTGTGTCCATGTGACCCTTTCTGCCTTTCAACACTTCTTGCCAATTACGGAGTGAAAAACTCAGCTAAGCTTTTAAGAAGGAAAGATTTTATTTTTCTTTTTCACTGATCTAAATTTCATAGCCCGGCAAAGAAAAAAAAGAAGTCTTTGCATCTCACTGTTAGTATTGAGACCTTTACTGTTTGAGCACTTTCTGTACAGAAACTTGTAAAGATGATCATAAGGGTAAAAGGAATGATGCTAACAGGAGACACTGAAATAGCACGCATTTTTGTGGATGGACATCACACATTGGCTTCACTCTCATTGTCTTAAACTATGTTCTATCAAGGATACCCACTAATAATAGATGCTCTTTCCCACAGCTCTACATCATATAAATATAACTCATTCCTCAAGTCATTCATCTCAAAAAAAGAATTCATGACTTCTCAATACAATTATCACTGTTGGTAAATATTCAATATATCATTCTGCCTTTTGGATAAAAAAGGACAGAAGAGCAGCAATACAAGTATCAACCACATCACAGTTTTCCATGTAACATATATACTTGGTTTATTTTATTACTAACTGTAATTGAGTAATTGCTGAAACTTCTCTTTTAAAACAAGGATAAAATATCAAACAAATCTATTTGGACTGTGTGACATGAGCACTGACATTTATCCTTTAAAACAGAATTCAAACTTCAGCAAATGAGAAAGGTTAAAGGGAAAATCATTATAATTTAAAATGTGAAAMGAGACAGAAGAGCAATCTATACTCAGGAGCTATCAGAAGGTTTCTTAATGGAAGTCAATAAATGCACAAAATACTAATTACAAGAAACTTATTAKCATTAAACTTCAAATTCTTTCTCAATTAAAATTTCAAATTTTTCAGTATTTGTTAATTGTTACAGAGCCTGGCCCAACCATATAAGGAACTGAATTCAACAACAAAATTCCTCCTGTTGATTAGAGTATGTTTATCTGCCTGAAGTAAAACGCCCAATGATACCTCATCACAATAATTATGCTCTCTTCAAACCCAGATTACTATGACAAAATATGCAACAAAATCCAGTGAGATGTAAAAAGACAGGATAAACAAATCTACCTTTTCTATGGACAAAAAAGTTGTCTTATTAAATCTGCCTAAACGAGAAAGAAGAAACGAGTGTAAAGTAACTGAGCACACCATAGTTCAAAACCAAAAGACAGAAGTTTTTTGGGAAATACATTCTTTCTTCTTCAGTGATGAACGGTTGAACATTGCTAACAGTATTCTGGGCTGCACCCAAAGCGTGGCCAGCAGGTTGAGGGAGGGGATTCTGCCCCTCTGCTCTACTCTGGTGGGACCCCACCTGGAGTGCTGTGTTCAGCTCTGGGGACACCAACACGACAGGAACATGGGCCTGTTGGGGCTAGACCAGAAGAGGGCCACAAAGATAATTAGAGGGCTGGAGGACCTCTCCTACCAAGACAGGCTGGAGAAGAAAAGGCTCTGGGGAGACCTTAAAGCAGCCTTCCAGTACCWAAAGAGAGCTGGAGAGAGACACAAGGGCATGTAGTGATAGGACAAGGGGGAGTGGCTTCAAAATGAAAGAGAGTAGTTTTGGATTAGGTATTAGGAAGAAATCCTTTACTGTGAGGGTGGTGAGGAACAAGTTCCCCAGAGAAGCTGTGGATGCTCTGTCCCTGGAAGGGTTCAAGGCCAGGCTGCATGGGGCTYTGAGCCTCCTGGTCTATAGAAGGTACATGGCAGGAGGGCTGGAACCAGATGATCTTGAAGGCCCCTTCCCACACAAACCACTCTGTGATTCTGTGAACCCTGAGGAGAGGCAAAAAGAACAGCAATAATCCCTTCTTGCAGAAACACAATAACATGTTCAGTATTACTTATTCAGGTAATGAATACTTGAGATGTCAAAAAAAACCCCCAGCAGTGCAGGCATTGAAAGCCTATTGATTTTTTTATCATAGATGAAATATCATAGAATACCAACAGAATAGAATGAATGTATGTGGAAACTTTTCAATTTTATTTTTTTTCATGTAGGAACATGCTTATTGGTGTTCCTTTTATAGATTTTGGCTGCAAAAACATCTATGAATTTTAGTTYCCTCATCTAAGAGAGAAAAATGTTTTGGGTGTTTCTGGATTGTTTTTTTTCTTTAAGCACGTTATAAATATAAAAGTCTGCTTGTGGTTTTCGAGATCGTTTCTAGGCTGATGCATGAATTGGTAGAAAGGCTGTCAAAACATGTACAACTTCTTCACTAGAGTTGTGAAAGCCTGAATGAACCGTAGGCTGTATCACAAAATAATGGAGTAGGAGATTTATCCTAAAGGAATATCTTATCATAAGAAGTAACAGAATTATTTGAAAGACATGGGATGAATGTACCATCAGCCTCAAAAAACCCCACAATGAACTCCTTCCCTAAAAAATCTCAAACAAAAACCCAGGTTATATGGACTGCAGCAAAATTTCAAATAAATATTGTGGACCAAGGATATTTGAAAAATGCAATTTTCAGACACTAACTTCCAATATTTAACAGAGCAGCAAAAGTAAACAGGAGACTATCATAACGGCAAATCAACTGTTTTTAAAGCCAGCAAAAGACTACTTAGCTATTTAGCTTAGCTGAATACAATTGACAAAATCCAAATTTTCTGTATGTGCAGTTCTTTGCAACAAACAAAATACTTAATAAACCAAAAGAAATGTGACAAAGATAATAGTTTTTAAGACTTTTCTTTGTGTTCAGAAATAATTTTTCTACATTATAAAGCAGGTGAAATGCCAGCACTGGAAAACGTATGCACAACTCAGTTCTCATCTCACCATTACAGGATCAATGATGTCAACCAAACACTGCTTAACCTTCTTCTTGATGATCCATATTTCTTGCAGAAATATGTAGAAGGGCAGTATGTCTGCTAGCTCCTGTCTGCTCCTTTCACATAAACGCCAGCAGCAACAATCCCCAGTACCCTTTAAGAACAAGCAGTGAATTTATCRTATCTGTTTGCAATGCCCTTTGGGACTCTTCAGGAAGAAAGGCACTGTAAATGTAAGCTCATTATCATCATTAACTCCTTTAATACACCAGCTGAGCTCAGAAGGAACAAATGGGAGAAAAATGTAAGGGAAAAAAACGTTAAATACATTTGCCAGTCTTTTCCTGGTAGGTTTTAACACTTCCTACTTAGTTTTTAACATTCATAGATAYCTTTATTAGAATAAACTCATTATTTATTAGGAATTCTTAAAATTAGCTTGGACTTTTTTTTCCCCCATCAGATTATATTTACACTGCTAAAGAAAAAGAAGAAAATGSCTTGACTTGTATTTAGGGATGTGCAACACAGCAGTGCCTGACTTACTCGGCACTCCCATAAACTTAGAAACTTAAGCTCATGGTTTCCACAGTTACACCTCACCTTCGTGTGTGAGAGAATGGTTTGAGAAAAGGAAMCACTCTCTGCTTGTCCTGTTTGTGTTTTCTGGGTAACTGTCAYGGACGTTTTCCAAAGGAAAAACAGCACAACACCTTCTCAAACTGCTTTATAGGAAAAATATTAAACTTTTAAAATAGTTGGGCATACTTTACACAGAAGTTCTACAAAATGGCAACTGGCAGGGGTGATGGGGAATCCTTCAGGGTACTCATAATTTTACAGTTACTGCATCCAAATTCRACAAGCTGTCACCTGAATGAAATGAAAATCACAGAAACAAGAAGAAAGAACGATGAAGTTTATCTGACTGTACAAATGCAAGAAAGAAAACCACACACAAATGTTCATAGCAGGAAAGAAATCTGTGGAGATGCTTCTGATGCTATTCCACTGCRTGATGACGTGTGAACACCAAGTCCTCCGCTCAGCCTGCTGCTTCGTGTTGCGCTCTCGCGGGGGAACAGGCGTCCCTTTCTCGCCGTCCGTGGCCTCTGCCCCTGCAGCAAGGTGCCCTCACGGCTCCTCTGCCGTCCCTGTGCCCACAGCTTCCCCCACCGCCTCCCAGCCAGCCCCCGCTCSCACGGCCCGCGGTTCGTGTCGGGGYGAGACTCCCGGTACCGGAGCAGGGCGCTTTGCTCGCCCGCCGCTCCTCTAGGTCCCGCTGGCACGCGCGGCCCGAGGAGGGCAGCCGGACGATGAGACTGGGGCGCGCAGGTGGGCTGCGGAGAGCCGGCGGCGGGGATGCGCCAGCAGGCGCCGCATCCTCGCCCGGGGCCGCATCCCCGCAAGGCGAGCTCGGGGGCTGGTGAGAAGCCCAGGGCCCGGGCACATACCCACCCCTCGCCCCGGCCGCCCCGGCGGGCGGCGCCTCGGCCCCGCGGCGCCGCCGGGCGGCGCTTGCGCACTGCGGCCGCCGCGCCGCTCRCCCGCCTCTCCGGCGCGCCCCGAGAGCCGCGGCGGAGCCGGTGWGAACCCAGCGAGGCGCACCGGGCTGAGCGGGGCCGGAGCCGCGGGCAGCCGGCAGCAGCAGCAGAGCCCGCCGTACACCAACCGCTGCCTTAGCGGGGGCCGTGGCTGCTGCCCCGCTTCACCTGGTGCCCGCACGACTCGGGAGGCAAGAGCAGCCCCGAGGGGTCCGTCCCGGTGCTTGCCCGCCCGGCGCGGGGAGCATCTTTGCCGCCCCGGCCGTGCTCGCCGTCCCCTGCCCGCGTCCGAGTGCTTTGGGGTGCAGTGATCGATCCCGGCAAGAGTTTTGCAAAGCTCTGAAACACCTTGAGCTGCGCGCAACAACCTGTGTTCTCCGAGSTGCTGGAGATGAGGAGTTAGTGTTCGCGACCGCCCGGCGAGGGGAGGTGTCTTCCTCAAAGGATCTTTCCTGACCSGTAGAGCCGCTGGCTGCTCGCGGCGGCGAGAGGACGCAAATGGGCAGCACGMGACCGGTGCGGCTGCTGGCGAGGAGGCAGCGGTCCCGGGAAAGGGCGGAGCGCCGGGGGGGGTTTCTCCCGGCGCTGCACTTGCTACATTAACTCGGCGCGTCGGAGACGGCGACACAACTTTCCGGGTCTGCCCCGGGCGTCGGCCACAAGAGGTTCCTCGCCGCTCCGCTCGTCGCGCCCCCGGCGCCGGCCGCTGCCCGCGGCGGACCCCGGCGGCAGCGGGAACCGCGCTCCGGGGATAGCGGCGTCGCGGCTGCTCCTGACCCGGCCCCGGGCGGGCAGGCTGTCCCCGGGAGCCGGGTGGGCATGTCTCCCGCTCGCAGCCCCGCCGAGCGAGGCGGCCGCCGGGTCTGAAGGAGAGCGGGTGAGCCCCGCCGCCTCCCGGCCATGCGGCCCCTCCGCGCTCCCCTCGCCCTGCTCTGCCAGGTGCTGGGCGCCTGGGCTGCCTGCACTCTGGCCCCGGACYCCGTCGCAGCATCTGGCCCGCCGGCGCCCCCGCAGCGCGCCCGCTCGCCGCCGGCCGCGACGCCCCTCGCCCCGGGCCGGCGAGCGGCCGCGACCCTCCCCGGGCGCGGAGCCCTCCCTGGCGGGGCCGACGCCGCGCCCAGCCGAGCGGCGGGGCCGGGCGGTAGCTGCGCGCCCCGCGGGCCGGCGGGGACCGGGCGACGGCGGGCGCGGAGCAGCGAGCCCGGAGCCGGCGCGGCGGCGGGGCGGRGCGGGGCGGGCGGCCCCCGCTGGCTGCCCCTGAACGGCTCGGCCGGCGGCGAGGGCAGCGCCGGGGGCCGCGGGAATGCCACGGGGCGCCGCGCCCGGCTCCGCAACCCCTTCTACCCGCTGACCGAGGAGTCGTACGGCGCCTACGCCGTCATGTGCCTCTCCGTGGTGATCTTCGGCATCGGCATCATGGGCAACATGGCAGTGATGTGCATCGTCTGCCACAACTACTACATGCGGAGCATCTCCAACTCCCTGCTGGCCAACCTGGCCTTCTGGGACTTCCTCATCGTCTTCTTCTGCCTGCCGCTGGTTATCTTCCAAGAGCTCACCAAGAAGTGGCTTCTAGAAGACTTCTCCTGCAAAATCGTCCCGTACATCGAGGTAATGTCCATGGGTGGGGATACGTGGACCCCCCCGAGCTCCTYTCCCCGTCGTAAGCCTGAGCCGTGTGTGGGGCCGGCGCTGCTCGCCGTCATTGCTGCCGGCCCGGGGACGTCCCGCTGTGCCTTGGTTCGGGTTTCCTGGGTGCTCTTGCGAYGGAGCGGGGCCCCGTCCCGGCCCCGCAGGGACCGCAGTCGGCAGCGGCCGCGCCGGGTCCAGCGACACCGGCACTGCCACTCGCGCGACTTCTGCCAAAACTTTCCTCGTYCCCTGTGACCCTGAGAAACAAGTGATCCTCTCAGAATTATATTTCAAGTTTTTTGTTTTGTTTATTTTAGTAAAGTGAAGATAAGTCAGGAAAGCGGATGAAGGGCTTGAGGGAATCGCATGTAAGGAGGTGATTGCAAAAAGGACCATCAGTGGGATGCTGGGCTCTTAACTTATATGTCAGCGTTCAAATTCCACGTTCATTTAGCTGCCTTTTTTTTTTTTTTTTTTTTTTTTTGAAAGACATCATCTCCGTTTAAGCTGCAGCTTCTTGTTCTTGGCGGTTGTTCAGAGGCTCTGTCAAAGAAGCTCTCAGACAGCTGGCCACAGTCCTGCCGGCAGTGCTCAGGTTGTCCACTTTATTTATTTACTGGAACTGAACACTGAGGCTGGCTGCTAGAGTGGTAGCCTGGAGTTCTGGCTGGCTCTCCTGTATTCCCAAAACCTTATGTCCAACATTATTCTGTAACTGAGAACTGAGRAAACAACTGGTGGTTCTATTGTCCTAAGAACGACCTATTAGAAAAAAAAATCCAAACAAAAAAACAACCCTCTACCCCCCTCTCAAAAAACCTTCAAATACCCAACCTGTTATTAATACAGACAGTATCAGTTTCAGCAGCACATTGGTACACAGTAACACAAAATTAACTGTCAAACGATACTACAGTATTTTAAAGTGTTAAGGAAGATGTGTGACCTGTGTAGCCATAAAATTGCCACTTCTTCTTTCATCTGTTTAGTTTATTACTGGTGATATTGGACAAAGGGTGGAGCTGTGCTACGCTTAGTTGAATTCTAGGCCAGTACTGTACCACTGCATTTAAAAAACTCAGAGTAGACTTAATTGATTTGCATTTAAGAAGACATGATGCAGTAAATATGTATTTATTGAAGAACTGATAGTGCTTGAATCCTTTAAAATTCCTGAAATGGCTTCTGAGGCTGCTGTGCTAAGCAATAAAATAAGTTTTTAAAGTTACTGTTTTAAAAGTAACCATTTAAATTAAAATAATGTCTTTTGTGTTTCAAGGACTTCTATGTGGCATTTCATGCTTCCTAACCCTTTTTTGGTGCATCCACATGCAAAGTTGAAATAACTCTTTTTAATGTCGAATCTAATTAAAGATCMGTAGTTTAAATGATTTGTGTGGCCACACTGTTCCTCAAAATTATGCTTTGCAACTTTGGGCACTAAAGAGTTTGTCAAACTGGAAGTAGTTTAGSTGAAATGTAGTTGCTGAAGTTCAAAACTGTAATGCTGAAAAATAATCAGCTGCTGCTATACCCCATTATARTTTAATGTTACTTTATTTTTTCACTTTGAGGTTCTGTGGATGTCTAGAGTTGGTCTTATTCAAGAACTGGCACCRGTCCAGTCAGGACGAACTGGTAGTTTGGTCCCTGTGTTAGGCTTAGCTAATACTGGTGTCTAAAAGTAAAGCAATTTCCTTGTCCTTGAGGAAATATAATTAATTTAGTTCTCAGGTACAAATATAAAGAGACTTTAGGGTTCTGTGTTGCTCCCAGAATGGTATATTTGTTGTTCAGTGGTCATTAAATATAATACTCATGTATGTAAAGCATTTTCATCACCCTGAGAGGAGTAAGTAAAGGGCTGGATTTCCCACTCTGTAAACTGTGGCAGATACTGAACACTAGYGGATCATGGCTCTCCACAGTTCACCTGGCACCTGGAAAGAAGGACACTGTCCTGTAAATCAGGATTTGACCTTGCTGAGGCAGAGAAGGCAGTCAGAGCAAAGGTTCACCTTTTTCCAAGTGTTGTTCTGACCTCACAGGCATTACACAGTGACACTGACACCACCAGGAGCAATGCAGATGTGTAGCATGTCATGAAATCCATCCCATGCGCAGCTGCTGCTCCKTGCTCTGTCAAGGATTGTTTACAGCAGTGCATTCATCTCACAGCTGAACAACACTCTCTTTTACTTTGTAACTCACCTGGGCAGGCCCATCTCCACACAATGGGAAAGGGTGAAGTCTTCTTAGCTCCTTGAGAGGAAGGCTTAGACAGCTATCTTCAGGAGAAGTTTCCAGACCTTTGTGGAATACAAATAGAATCATCTTCATGAAGATGGACACATTTTAACCTCTTGTCTGTGTTTTCTGTAAGTTTGCAAAGTGTTCTTTTAAGTGTCTCTTGGTTCCATCTCTTTTCATCTCTTTTTTT